>JAHBCN010003241.1:0-77727 GCA_019359885.1 Listronotus oregonensis | reverse complement strand
ATTCCGGGTGACAACGAAATCATTACCGGCCTTTTACTTTCTTGAATAAAAACGTATCGCTTTAAAATTTTAGAAATTTATATTATGTCATCTGATGCCGATTTTGGATTAAACAACATCTCCTTATCACTTCCGGTTTAACAAGAAATTGCGTAGTTTTTGATATTTTAAATGGAACATCCTGTGTATTTTTAAGATTTAATTCTACAAGACGTTTTTGATATAAACCATATTATATCATATACCTATCTTTGTTGGTTTTCGAAAAAATGGCGATTAGAAATGTCCAAAGGACCGCATATTGTGCGTTATATGGGAAAACAAATATTTTTAAACTTTAATATGTTAAATTTAACTTGTTTTGGAGACTCTATCTGCTGAAATCATAATAAGACTACTTCCTGCTCTAGCAAAAGTGCTGCAAAAATTGACTTTTCTAATAATGTTACTTCATTTATCAATTTATAATATATATATATATATATATATATATATATATATATATATATATATATATATATATATATATATATATATATATATATATCTAATTTACACTTAAATATATTTATAAAAACAAATTTTATTCAAAAAATGATAAACAAAAGTATAGAAACATTTCTAAAGTTTTACGCCATATACATTTAATCTGTAATTTAAATATATATTTTTTTAATATTAGCTTGGCCTTAATGACTGCTTGACATCTTCTTTCCAGTTGAATCTATTAGCTTTGCACATTATTTGAGTGAAATTTTATGCCACTCTTACTGCAAAACTACCCTTAAATCTTCTCGGTGATTGATGTTTCCTATTCTAATTTGGTTTTCTAAGTGCCTCCAAAGGTTCCCTTTCGGATTTAAATCGGGTGATTGGAAAGGCCAATCCATAACCCGAATTTTTTCCTTTAAAAGCCAATTATTAACTAGTCGGGAGGTATGCTTAGGATCATTATCCATTTGGCAAATCCATGACAAAGGCAGATCATCATCGTATGGCAACAGGTTACTCTCCCATATCTCAACATACTTTTGAGCATCCATATGCCCATCAATTCAACGGACCTGTACCAGATCGTCTAAAACATCCCCACACCATTAGATTTCCTCCACCATGTTTAACAGTTGGCATCAAATACTTCGGGTCGAATCTTTGAATAGGAGGTCTTCTTACATACCCTGTAGAATCACTCCCAAATAAATTAAACTTAGTTTCATCACTAAAGAGTACTGAAGCCCACTGGTTTTGTGTCCAATAGGCGACTTCCACAGTCACAGTCATGTCAGAAAGGCAACAAGTCAACAAACCCAACGAAGCATAAAAAACAATGAACCGTAACCAAGGTACCACCCGCCCAACCGTATAAAAGGACATCTGAGTAAGCAAATATAAAAAGCAATAATTCCAAGTCGAGCAGCCACCCAGGAAGCATCACTTGAAAATTCATCTACTGACAAACTGATTGTAAACCGGAAAAATACAAATGTACATAGCCTAGCTTTAGGCTATATTTAGTGCTCGACCGACGCACAGTATGCCAGGTCAAACAATGGCAGTTTAAAATACGTGTAAACAACAGATATAAAGCTACCCAAAACAGAGGAAGTTAGAGAAGGCGATCAAACTTGTATAAAGGAGAGTGGGGTTTTTTTCAAACATGAGCTATGACTCCCCTACTCCTAGATATTGCAATTTCACATTATTCCTAAAAAGTAGTTTAACAAGTGTGCGAATTTTCTTTTTCAATCCATTGATTTTACTAGTAGTGGTAAGTGAATTATTACCCTGATTATTATAGTTTAAAACAAACGTGCTAAAGCGCCAAGACCCTTTTAAAAACATTTTCTGGAACGGTCCTCGAATGAGTTACAATTGATTTACATGAAAGTGTGCGTGTCCAAGGGCAATAATTTTGGTCAGCTAGATTAGGATTCTGAAACACTGTGCGACGGTCTGCGCAGACACTGCAGACAGCCGTCGAATAGCGGCTGCTACGCGTTCTGCACTGTACAGGATTAAACATATTTTTTGATATAGCTGCGTCCACCGATGTCAGCGCTGGTCGTCGGTCGAGCACTAAATCCAGCCTTAGTTTTTGTTTTGGTGATAATTTAGAAAACTGTGGAAATGACTGCAATTCATAATAAATAACTAACAGTGGACGTAATAAGTACGTCGGTAGATACAAAACTAAAAAAGGACTTTCTACTGATAAAATTATATTTACAAATGACGTTTAACAGATTATTAAAACAAGTAAAACTACATTTTACATCAAATATCAAAAAACTATTAAAAGCAGAGAGATAAAACTGAAAAGCAGATAGAAAGAAGAGAGTAGAAAATTAAGGTTCTAACTAAAGGTTTACAAGTTGTTTACCTGTATTTTTCGAATCATTTAGCTTATTAAAGAAAGATTTTTCTAGATTTCCATCGTTCTAATTTATTTAAAAACATTGGTCTTCTTCAGGTAAGATAACTGAACCGATTAAACCGAGTTTTAAATCAATTAAAAGAATGGAAGTCAAAAAATCGTCGTTCTTTGAACCGACATCCACATGACCTTTAAGCAAACATTTAGCTTATACTGGTTTTTTATATTTTAAAAAGTTCGGGTTAAATAGTAACACTTACATTAAAAAGTTGTAATTAACATCCAGATGTAAATTTATAGAAGAAATTACAGATAAAAAGTATTCACATATATAAAGAGTAGACAGTTTAATCTAATTAATTAAAACAATGTAATGTTTTCTTTTGCCCTATTTTTGTAGTTAAGTGTCTTTATGGTAAAAACATGGATAGGTTTTTACAAGAATGAGAGGGGCATAAAATACGCGATACCATTTAAAGACCGTAACCACAAAAAGCAGCCAACATAGTGGCTAAGGCAATATATTACACAATAAAGCTAGAGGAACATAAAGAAGGGTAATGATCAGATGGATTGTTGAGTGTAAACAAAAATAATTAATTTTATGCATTTTTACCGGTACATTAAAGAAATGTTAAAGTTAGTTACGTAGATTTTAATAGTATTTTCAACAATTTTAGGCTGAATGAAGATGCCTAGTTTTAATAGGTAACTGGCTTCCTATAAGTCTATTATTCATGTTAATATCATTAACAGATAAGGCTGCAAGTTGCTGTAATATTTTTTTAGAAATTAAGAAATATCTATTTTCCCACTAGCTTAAAGTGATATAAAAATACTTTATAACTATTATATTACATATTTAGCAAGTTAAATAAGTTGAAAAAATATTTATTTAAATGTAACTATTGCTGAAACATCATTAAAGTTTGAGTAAAGCTATTAGCTTCGCGCTTTTTTTTTAATTATGACATCTATTCATTACTTATTGAGATTGTCATGTTGTGCCTTCACCATTTTAGGTTTTGAGTAATACTTCTGGTTTGTTCACTTTTTAATTAAAATATAAGCAAATAGAGCTCATCTGGACTTGAACTCCAACTTAAACCCAAACAAAAAATTATAGACCTCAGTACACCATAAGAAAAAAAATATTGCCCACCGGCTGAAACTTCGCGAACGGCTTCATTTTGACGTGTCCTACAACTTCTTTATCTTCTAAAATTATATGTGTGTATTGTGTCCTACGAAATTAACGCATCAACCGTTAAGTCCCCCTATACTGCAATATGTTAAATTCATGAGCATTTAAAAATGTATTCCCAACTTTGTTGTTTTTTTGTCTTTTGCACAATTGTAAGTTAGTTATATACAGAGTGGGTCAAACGGAGACGTCCAAAAATTTTTTTTAGGTAGAGCACCCCAAAGCATACCAGAATTACCCCCATATGTATTATGCGATTTTTAACCATTTTCGAGATGATTTTTTTGTCATTTTTAAAATCTTTTCTGTGCGTGAGTGAAATATTAATCATTATAATATTTACAAGTTATTGCTAATTTTTAACCTTACCAGGATGATATTTAATCCTAGATTAACACTTAAAATTAAAAACTGCATGTATTTCTACAAAAAATTGGTAATTATTGGGCTTTATTTGCATAAAAAAATACATTCTTAAAAATGTCACATTTCACACAACATTCTTAAAAGCCACTTTTAAAATCACAAATTTATTATTTCATTTAAATACGGTTATTATATTTCTAGGCACTTTAAAAACTTCCCTATCCTGTGGACTTTCAAAAGGAACTAAAACATTATTTTTAAAGCAACGAGTATTTTAATGGGGATTTCATTTAATATGCCATAAAAAAATAAAATCTATAAATTGACTTACATTTTTTCCTAAGCCAGGGTAAATTAATTCAGGAATATTTTTTATTAAAAATAATTTATTTTAATCTTACAACAGATTTTTAAATTGTTTTCCTCCAGCATGAATGCATATTCTGCACCTCCTTAAAAAATTAGCACGTAGTCGTCGAAAACTTCGCTGATTGGCATTTACCACACGTTGAGGTTCTAAAATTCTCTCTTGGAGCTCCTGCAAGGTTGATTGATTGATTGTTCCGTTTTTTGGCTTTGATTTCTTCGAAATCGTTTGCCAGCTCTCCCCTTTCCAGACATGTTGCGGGCAACGTGAGCTTTCCCAGGCTTCGTCAGTGGAATTTCTGGATTGTCGGGCTCGAAGCCCCTGGAAATTCAGAAATTTTCACAAAACTTAAAATTTTTTCTGATCTGTGCAAGGCACAAAAAATGGAGGTCCGACCAGGAACTGCTACTGGTATCACGCATAACCGCTTTCTGTGAGTACTGCTCCTTCCTGCTGAGCGCGCAACCATCTTCCGCCATTAGGAAAATTTCTCGTGCGTGGGGCTCTCCGAAAAAAGCAGGTATAGGAATCTTGGTTCACAGCGCTTAGCCCCAGAAGAAGGACTCCATCGTTCGGCTTGAGTTTCTCCTTGATCCCCGATGGTAAAAGCTGTTGATACAGCGCCTTCAGCCGCCTTCCCGGAAAAAACTATGTAGTTTTCTTATCGCGGGCACTTCACTGATCGGAGGTCAAACAGGAACTGCTCCTGCAAGGTTTAAAAATCTGTTTTTAATTTATTTTGATTTTTTTCAATTTTATATTACCGCTGTTGTGAACACATAAACAAATATAAACAATAATAATTTCTCAACTAGTTAACTTACCATTTTGCCAAAAGTTTTGAATATCTAGGCCCGTCAAGTGGTTTGCGGAAAAAAATAAGGACTAATAACTTGAAGATTTATCATTCCACACCACACATTAAGCGACCAATGGTTTTGGTTTTAAACTTTCTGGACCATTCTCAAAACAAATTAGATAATAAACTTTAGCTGTACAATGACATAAAAAAGAGAGCTTATTTTACGACATTTAAAATGAAGCCCGAGAAAGATGAGTGCAGGATTAATAATAACAGATATTTTTCCTGTTTTTTTTTAAATCTTTCTTTTCTACTTGCATAACTCCTGCCACCACTTACCTGGACAAAACCAACATGATGGTTTTTCAGCGACAAAATTTTGTTAGGTTAAAAAAAACTGTTGTGACTCTGACAAGTCTGACAATAAACAGTTTCTAGCTATTTCACTTGTTTCTCGTGAAATAGTCTTGTCGAATATCAATTGAAAAACAATTTTCTAGGCAAAATATTTCTCTTGTGTTATTTAAGTTTATGACAATTTCGTTTATGACATTTTTTACAAAATCACTTGCCTGACGGCTCGTGGTTTTGTTGTAAATATCATTCACGAAATTGCCAAGCAGCAAACCTTCATGCAATGGAAATATTTTGCCGAGAATTTTTTTCTCTTCGATAATTGTTATTAGTCCATGTTTTAAAGTTTTCTAGTTGAGAGTAGCTACCTTTGAAATGTCATATCTCATCGGTTACTATTACTTCCACATACTATTTACACGATCATAAAATAAGGTTTCTTTTTCATGCCCTCTTATACAGTATGGTTGGAACCATATGGAAAACTTTTTTATTATTAATTTTAGGAAAAAAAGTTATTCTTCATAAAAAGTTCTGCATGGTCTAAAACCTAAAATACAACTATCAAATATTATTTTTTTTAGGCGTATACGAGTTTTGTCAAAAAGTATTTGCCCAAGAGTAAAGTAAAGTTGATCAGAACTAAAAACCATTTTTAAATATGCAATTACACCTACATATTTACGGTAAAAAAATATTTTTCTTTTTTGAAACATATGTCTATAATATAAATGCAAATTTAACTGTAGCTGCATGTATTCTAGGATGCTTTGACATAGAAATGAATTGTTAAGAGCGGGAAATGTTTTACAGCAACCGTCAAAACGCGTTGAAATTTATAAAGTACATAAAAATGGTGTTATTAAGTTATATTGTTTTCATTCATAAGTAACAAAGTAGATTTTTTTTTAAATTACAAAAAATATTTTTTTACCGTAAATGGGTATAATTGCTTTTTTAAAATAGTGCTAAGTTCTGATCAACTTTTCTTTATAACAATTTTCGAAATTGTCAAAAATAAAGGTACTTTACTCTTGGGCAAAATTCATACTTTTTGACAAAACTCGTATACGCCTGAAAAAAATTAATATCTAATAGTTGCATTTCAGGTTTTAGACCATGCAGGACTTTATATGAAGAATAACTTTTTTTCGTAATATTAATAATAAAAAAGTTTTCCATATAGTTCCAACTTACTGAGGCATACTGTATATACTTTAATACACAGGGAAACAGTTATGGGACAAAGTTTAAAGACAAACATTTAAAATTGAAAAAAGACAATGAGAGTAGCTAACTTTGAAAAATCATATCTCGGTTATTACAAATCCGAAAGATTTTTACCAAAAATTATTTTAATTAAAACAGATTTTTTCTGTGGAGCAATACTTGTACCTAAATTCACGTGGAAAAAAGTTATTATGCAAAATTTGAAAAATATTTTTAAAAAATCCGACTTTTTTTTGTTTCGTTTTTTGGATATATTTTTGTCAAAAAAATGTTTTTGCTTTTAGAAGGTGACATTTTCAGAGAAAATTAAATTAGCTTGTTAGTAATCGTACAAGTGTAAGCATATGGGTAAATAACTAACAATTGTGCAAAAGGCAGCTTGTTGGTAATACATTTTTATATACTCATGAATTTAACATATTGCAATATAGGGAATCAACGGTTGACGCGTTAATCTTGTAGGGCACATGTTTTTTTTTCGATTATTGGATTTCATTATCTGTTCATCAAATCACAAAAAAATGGCTGGTTATAAATTTTTAATATATTACCAATTCAACATGTTTGGTGGCTGATGTAGGATATGTCAAAATAAAGGAGTTCGAGAACTTTCAGCCGGTTGACATGATTTTTTTATGGTGTACTTAATCTATTTTTTATCTATTTATAACCTACAAATTAACTACAGGACAATATCAAGTATTTTTATACTCTTATTTTTATTTTGTATCATTTTCGTCTGTGGACTTTAATAATTTATAAAATAATTATTGTTTTATTTTAAAGCAGTTCTGGCTAAATTTTAAGTCCTCAAATTCTATGAAAAACAAAATATACCCGAAATATACTTAAAAAGTAAAATGGCCAAGGTAGCCTAAGTAACAGTTTTTATGAATTAACCAAATCAGAAATAGAAGAAAATGTATTTATTTTTAAGAACCTAATAACTATACTACTATTCTTTGGTATAGTTTAGAAAACTACCAAAAAGCATATAGCTTATGGTAAAAGTTTTATTTAACTTGCTTACATAAACTTTAGTAAAGGTTGGTATAGTGAAGTCTACTTACTTGAGATCAGATTAATATAATGCATTGAATTTAAGGGTTACAGTATATTCTGAACTTAGACAATGTTCACCATAAAAATTAATTCTACTATAAGTAATAAATTAATTTAAAATCGATTTTTTACTAAATAAGGTTATTCAATGAACATTATTTAGTAAAAGTTATACACGCTGGCCGTACAAACAAGTGTGCTAGAGACAATGAAGAATAGGTGTATAACCTTTTTCTGTCGCTCCAACGTGCTTATTGGCCGGCTTATACCCCGCTCTGCATGCTGATTGGTTGGCCCCTCCCCATCGAGAAAGAAGAATAGGTATTTAACCTTTTCCTCTTGCTCAACGTGCTGACTGGTCGGTGGGCGCGATATATACCCCGCTCTGTTTGTTCATACGGCCAAGCGGCAAGACTGCCTCTATAGGTATATGCTCGAAGGATTTACTATTTGTAAAGTAAAGTTCGCTATACATGATTCGTAGAAAACAAACTAAGATTCTCGCAAAGAATACTTTTTTACCGAAAAAATGCTTTCTTGGGTAAAAATACTATACTATACTATATGAGAAAAGACATCAATGGATAATCACAGATAAAATATTTTATGAATATATTTCCAATATAAAGAGCGTTTATTTGATTCTTGTGATTTTAACACTACTTTTGCACTTTATTTAAAATAGTTTAGGCAATATCACAATAATCAAAATTTATCACTGCCTTTCCATTATAAACAAGAACATATTTTTATGAAAATTATACATGTCATTCATGCCACCATAATCAAGGCCGCCGGCAGGGGAAGCTCAGGGGGCGTCCGTCGATTCCCCTGAGTTTTTAAAAATTACATAAAATAAAACAATTCCTGTCTCATCATCATCATCATCCGGTTTTATAGCGTCCTGTGCCTTCCGGTTCCTCGCTTCCACTCTCTTCTGTCTTCCCAGTTTCCTGGTTGTAGGTCACGCTCCGACATGGCCTTTTGTATTCCTCCCATCCATGTCTCCTTAGGTCTTCCCCTTTATCTTCTTTCTGTGATTGTCCATTTGAAAATTTGTTTGGGTATTCGTGTGTCATCCATCCGTTCAACGTGTCCGTACCACAACAGTTTCCTTCGTTGAATTTCTTCTATTATATTTGTTTGAACGTTTATGATATCTCTAATACTCTCCTTCATTATTCTTTGCATTCTTGATTATCCTGCTACTCTACCCCAGAAGTCCATCACTAGAGGAAGCAGCCGTCGTTCTAAACTTGCCGAGAGTTTCCAGGTTTCACAGCCATACAGGACTATACTTTTAAATATTAAGTTGTATAGGAGGTGTTTTCGTTCCCTAGAGATGCACCTTGACCATAGAAATGAGTTTAGGTACCCTATCACTCTCCTTTATAATTCTCTCTTCTATTTCTTTCTCTGTACGGCCCCCAGTTTCAATCTTTGTTTCTAGGTATAGGTATTCGGTACATGCTCCTATTGTTTGGTCTTTTTCTGGGTGTAAATCATCTCTGTCGTTTCCAATGTATAGGTATTTTGTTTTTGATCGATTTACCGAGAGTCCCCATTTCTCATATTCTTTAAACAACCTTCTTGTCATGAATTCCAAGTCTTCTTTATCTTGGGCGACAACAACTTGATCATTGGCGAAATGTAGAGTATATATAGTTGTATTTTCATGAATGTGTATGCCCATTCCGCTGCATGCTCTTCTCCATTTTCTTAGGACTTCATTAAGGTATATTTTAAATAACGTGGGAGCAGCTTTGGTGACTGGAAAGCTGTCCGACAATTCACACTTCAGCTTAACCTTGGAGGTTGATTGAACATAAAGTTGCCTTATGGCTGTTATTAGGGTATTACTTGAAGATCTTTTCATTACTTGCCATATTTTTTGCATTGGGATAGTATCATACGCTTTCGTAAGGTCCACAAATAGAAGATACACCTCTCTATTTCTGGCGACTTTCTTTTCGTTTAGCTAGGTAGGGCTAAAAATATGGTTAATGCAAGAGCGACCCGCTCGAAAACCTGCTTGTTCTTCGATTTCTTGATGTCCATATTCTTCTTCTAGAAGACTTTGGAGGACTTTTTCATATAGTTGAGGCAGTCATCTCTACGCCCTTTTTTGTGGATGGGGGTTATCCCGGCTTCTTTTCGCACCAAAGGTATATTTTCTCCGTTTATATACCTAGAAAATAGTTCTTGTATGTGTTTAATAATTTTTGGGGTACCATATTTAATTAGTTCCGCAGGTATTCCTTCTGGTCCACTAGCTTTGTTATTCTTTATTGATCTAACCGCTCTCCATATCCTTTTTCCGTTTATTTCCACGGGTGGGTCCTGCACACGGTATATTCTTGGAGAGGCTGCCAAGTATTGTGCTCTGTCTAAATCCCTAAATTTTACAATGTTGGCTGGAATAAAAAAAAATTGGTATATTTATTTTGTGATTCAAATTCAACTATTTCTAGACTAGTTTAAACTTTTTGACCCCCTCTACATTTTTTTTTCTGGCGGCGGCCCTGACCATGATTCATTTTCATATTAAAATTATTAAACGCGTTATAGCCTAAATTACTTTAAATCACATGAAAAAAATATTGTCAAACTCACAAGACGAAACTAAACGGTCTTAATGCATTGTTATGTTAAGAATTATGAAAAGTATTTGTATTTATACATACATGCAATAAATGTTATATTAATTACCTATTTAAATAATATTGTTTTTTTATTTTGTACAAATAAAACTATTTTTTAAAATTATGAAGAAAACGGGTTAAACCAAATTGTTAAAAATATACCACCCTCGTACACTTAATATTTGAACAGATATTATAAAAGTAATAAAGGATAAAATTATTTAGGTTAGAAAACCCCATGAGTATAAAATAGCTAAAATGTATAAATTTTACCTAACTATTTTTACAAGTTAACTTGGCTTTTAAACTAACACCTTACGGCTGAATTTAGTTAGTCGCTCGACCGACAGTCAGCGCTGACATTGGTCGAACGTAACCATATCAATGGAAATGTATAATCAACTACAGTGCAGATCTGATAAGACTGCTACGGCACTCTGCACTGTAGTAGTGGTATCATACATTTTATTTATTTAATATGAAAACTAGGTGTTAACGTCTGTCGTTCATTTTATTGTTGGAAAGCGTGTTAAAAAATTGGATAAAAAATGCATATCGTTATTAAAAAAGGGGGCTGAACGGGTTCGTAGACGAAACTGCATTTTGAATTTCAAAGTACAGAGGACTAACTTTTCTGCGAGTTCAAAGGCAATGATCGTAGCTTTCGTTTAGCTATAATTTTTTTCAATCAATAATCAAAAAATAAGACTGGCAACTTTTCTACAATTTAATTGTTTAAGCTAGTTACGAGATTTCTATCAATAAAAATAGTAAAGTGGTAATACAATTATAAAATAAAAATCATATAACAACATTAAGATGTACATGCATATGTTGTTAGTTTAAGTGACTACATATTAAAATAACTGAAACCAGCTTTAGTACGTATTTTTTTCTTTGATGTGCATATAAAGTGAGACCATCTTACTAATTTTTAAAGTATCCAAAATCACACCCATATTGTTTTTTAACAGATTTGCCATTACTGCCATGTCGTCTTAAGTCAACAACGTGCCTCCCTTAATTTTTTTTAAACAATGTGTTGAAGAGAGAGGAAAGTAAGAGATTTTTAGATATAATATTTTTTTTTAGTTTTGTCGCGGATTTATGTTTTAATAAGTTCTTGTTGGGACTACTCGCCAGAAAAGTTTTTATACAATAGGACTGCTTCGGTCCCGGTCCCGGGGTATAGCGCTGAGTGTGCTCAGTTCTATTGACCCCTATGATTATGCAGACCTTTTTTTATTTAATTTTTCATTTAAGGTAATCTTGATAACGGTGGCAGACTTTTAACCGCAACGTAGATAAGTCTTTGAATATTTTGGGTTTTTTCTTTGTTCTTTTTTAGGCGATCTGCAAGTTCATAGGGGGTCAATAGGGCTGAGCACACTCAGTCGTTATGCCCCGGGACTAGAACCAGCACCGAAGCGCTCCAACTGTATAAAAAATGTCCTGGCGAGTAATTCCAAAAATACCTATTAAAAGAGGTTTTTGTAGAGAAATTGTAGGAAAACCCTGTATGATATACTTACCAAACCATATATCATTAAATTTATATTAACAATTCATTACAGATAATAACTATATTGGGGAGCCCTGTTTTAAGAATAATATATACTTTTAAAATTATAAAAAGTGAGATAACCTAACATAGGCTAAATGGACCAAAGTATTTTTTCTAATTTTGACATTTAAAGAGACACTTTTCAAAACTCATTGACGTTTCAAATATCTTTGTTTTCATAACTAGTTACAAAAAGTAAAAGTTATTGCAGTTGGTCATGAAAAGTAATATATTTGACGTCAATGAGATTTAAAAAGTTTTTTTTATATTTTAAACTTGAATTAAAAAGAATCATATTATATTCAAAATTAGAAAAAATATTGTGTGAAACGCGTTGGGAAACACTACTTTTCATAACCCACATATAAAGGATGATAAAATTATAATCAATGATATACTTATTGTCAATTCATTAAAGATAGCGACCAATTATTATATAAAAGTTTAATGTTTTTCAATAATTCTGTGTGACTAATTTGATTTAATTAGGTTAAAATTTATATTTATCATAATTGTTGCTCTCATTAGTAGAGCTGTTGCAATGCAGTTTCAATTTTTGCTGGTAGTTCAATGTCGCAGGCATTAAGTTAATGTCTAAACTACCCTTTTTTAAAATGAAAAATTTACCTTATTTTTCAACCATATTGGAGAACAATAGTTCTCTGTTTTAAGAATAATTTATATTTTTAAAATTATAAAAAGTGACTTCACATAATATAGGCTAAATAGGTCAAAGTATTTCGTTTATTTTTAAAGGCATTTAAAGGGTGATAAATTTATAATCAATAATAAACATATTAAAAAATAAATAAATTATTTTGATATTAGCAGATGATTTAAAATTTTAAAAATCATTTTATCCTAACTTTTTTTATTAGTGTTCCTAATTAATGCAATAAATTAAATTTTATTATCTTATTGAGTTATAGATATCTTAATCAAACTCGCTAATTTTAATGTCGCATTTTTTCCAAAAAACAAACTTAGAATGAGGTTCAGAAAGGGTTTAAAAACTAACGCTGTTCTGTTTTAAATTACTTCACATTTAACAAAGAAACATAATATATCGTCTGTTTACTACCAGTACCTTCTATCTGAAAATGCAAGACAATACCATGTCTAAGAAAATTAAAAAGACATTCAATAAATTTAATAAAAGCTGTATTAAAATTAATATATACACAGATATTTAACAATTTAGTATTCCCATTTACCGGTACATTCCTTTAGTTTTATTTTAAAATATATTTTATATTTCCTGAACAGAATTTTAGGGTGTACATGGCCTTTGATTATATTTACGTGGCTTCTAGAGCCTTTATTTTTGAAGATAGAAAACAATGTTTTTAAAAAAAATGTAGTTTTTTTCCATATTATGTTTTGAAATTATCAGTAAAAAAATATCGCATTAAAAAAAATGGAAAAATATAGGCAACTTTAACTTTTTTAAATAAAACACCCTGTATATTATGCGCTACAACAAAAGATCTTTTTTTCTGATTTCAAATATACATACATAAACGATATTTTTGAGATATTTTAGCTTAAATTATAAATAAATTGCAAAAAAGTTTCATGTTAGTATTAAGAAAGCCATGAAAGCAATAAAATTGTTATGTTGCAGACTTTGCTGAGGGTTTTCTTTGGACCAATAATTTTATTGTTGCGATTAAACATGCCTGCTATAGTGAAGAAAGACTCGTGAGTAAATAGAATTTTAATAAAAAAAACTCTAGATCCTGCTGCATAAACCAAGGTATTTTCAATGCATATTCAGGTCGGTCCTGCATGTTTTGTTCCGAAACATTCTGGACGGACATAAACTTATAACGATGAAATTTGTAAAATTTTAAGGTTGAATAAATATTATGTTTTATTTGGTCGCATCCCAGCTTGATATTTCAGGATTTTCTAAAATTACTAAAAGTAGTTAGTAATAGTCCAATAGAAAAAATATAATAATTATCCTGGAAACAAAAACCAGGATATCCAAATCTTCGTTTTTATTTTTCGTGCTACAGTCCTTTTCTTTATTTTAAAGTTTTTTCTTTCACTAAACTTTCTTACTATGTATTTAATAGTTTCTATAGATGGTACTTGTTAAGGATATAATAAGTGATATTCCCTTTGCACTGTCGTTAAATCATCATTGTTGCCATAAAAAAGACGCAAAATAGCAATTTTTTGTTCTTCTGGGTAGCCCATCGACAAAAAAGCAATATAAATTATTCTTAATAGTACAAATGATTAACTTTTTACAATATCGAGACGTCAAATTTATTATTACGATTCTATTGTTCTCATGGCATTCTTGATACTGGTATGATTTTTTTAAATTTATTTGTAATTTAAGCTAAAATATCTTAAAAATGGTTTACCCAAATATCATCAATGGGCCGCAATAATTCCATCCTGTTTGGGTCAAAGCACAGGCGACTTTATGTGTCGAATTTTAAGTCAACAGTTTATGGCTAGGCGAGTTTAAGGGTATTAATAAAATCCACTCCCTGCTATCAGGCTAGTTAAATACTTCCCTAATTTGAGATTTCACAAGTAGAGGATATTACTGGTAAACAGTCGATATGATATAGGATTTTCCAAAAAATCTTTGCAGTTTTATTCATTACAAAAAATTTAAACTAGACCTAACTGCTACTAAAATTAAAACTTCTAGTTAAACAGTTTGGTTTTGCTTGCAAATTAGATTTTTTTTATAAAAAAAATTGCTATAAGATTTAAGTATGCCTTAGAATCCGTAAAAAAGCGATGTGTATCCAAAGGTTTGTACATTTTAAATTTCTATTGGTTTAAAAAGAAAATACAATATTTTTTCGAACATACTTTTTCAAGTGGGCATGAGGAGAGTTCACATAAACACAAAAAATCATTAAAGACAAATGAGGACGTTGGATATGTTAAATTTTAAAGTAATAAATTGTTTAATAATAAGTTTATTAACCCTCATTAACATAACTACTTATGATGCGTATTTAAATTTTTTTAAAGATAATATAATCACTTAGCAAAGTACTCCTTAAAAAAAATCATAATTCTTTATTTATAATGTTTTATTATATTTTCTAAAGCCAACATTTAAATGTATAAACAAATATAATATAAAAACTACTACTCGCTCATTTTTGTTCAAATAACATAGTAGTTTATATATGTAACAGACAATTTTATTTTATACTGTTTAAAGTATTATTTTTTTTACAAATAACTGACCAGTTTATGTAAAGTAGAGTATTTCACATTATTTTATAATTAATCCATATGGTGTAAATATATTTACACATAATTATATTTGAATATTAATTATTACAAATAAAAAAATTAATGTTGAAAATAAACAACAAATGGAAATTCAATATGCCTGAGATAAATTTTGACATCCCTCAAAATTCAATACTGTTAGATACAATTTTAAAAATCAAAAGAATATGCAGGATTTGTCACATTGATATTTTTTTTTATTATAAAGGACTAGATATTATTCAATGGTTTAACGTTATTACGTTAAACATTCTAAAATATCATGGCAACCGGTAACATTTTTTTGAATAAAATACCCTGTAGATTACACAGCAACACAAAAAAAAAATAAAAAGAATCCCTACTTGACATTCTTACTATAAGTTTTTGGGGTTGCTGAAATCAAGTCCAAGCTGCGAATACTTTGAATTTATGTTTGAGGTATGACCTAATGAATAGAATATCCTCAGAAACTTTTAAAAAAATTCGTACAGAGCTTTTTAAAGCTGCTTAATAGGATAAAAGAGCTACGAATGTGATCCTAACCTCAAATTCAGGTCTTAGATATGATTAAAAGATGAGATATCGTCCAAAAATTCTAAAAAAATTCTCACGGGATGTTTCTGACATCCTGGACCAAATAAAAGTGCAAGGAATGTTAGTGTGATCCTTACCTCGTAATTGAAATTTTAGATGTGCCTAAATGAATCGAATAACTTCAAAAAAAAGGAATAAATCATTAAGAGGGTTCTATATTTCAACTAAGATCCCAGATGTCCACTAACCATTGGAATCTCGTGGAGTTTCTTCGAGGAAATTAAAACTGTGGTTTTTTTGGGTCGAATTTATTTATCTTCCTTAGCCCTTTTATGATAACGCACTTGCTTATTCTTAAAAGATCTGCGGAGTAAACGCCGTTTATGTCCAATTGTCAGTGGACATCTGGGATTTAGGTGAAATTTAGAACCTTGTTAATGATTTATTTATATTTTTTGAGGTTATTCGATTCATTTGGTCACATTTAAAACTTCAATACGAGGTAACGATCACACTAATTACATTCCTTGGACTTTTATTTGGTCCAGGATGTCAGAAATACCCCGTGAGGATTTTTCCAGAATTTTTGGACATCTCATCTTTTAATCATATCCAAGACCTGAATTTGAGGTTACAATATCACTGGTCACATCTGTAGCTCTTTTATCCTATTAAGCAGCTTTAAAAATCCCTGTATGAATTTTTTGAGAATATTGTGAAGATATTCTATTCATTAGGTCATACCTCAAACCTAAATTTGTTTCCCAATCAAAAAAAAAAAAAATTAAATAAAAAAAAAACCTGACCTGATGGCGCAATTTTTTGATTTTTTTGTGAACCTATGTTAATAAAATTTAAGCATTTTTAATGTGTCTGAATTTACCTGCTATTAATATAATAGTATGAAAATATTTAAATTATTAATACTGATGAGGTAAGTTGGGATAATATGACTGACATTTTCAAATTTATATTCTCCGGCTAGAAAGTCAAAGTGCTTATTTTGTCGTTAAACAGGAAGTTTTTTTTTAATAAAGACTACCAAATCAAGATAGTAATTCACAAGTTATTTATGCCTAGGTTATACTGCTGCATTCTACAGCTACTCAAATTTTAATTTTTCTAATGTCAGTGTATGTATGTAAAACAACCAAAACTAAAAAAAAAAAATATACAGGATATTTTAACTAAAAAAAAAACTGATACTGGTTACCAACATAACTGCTAATCCTCTATGGTGAAAATGATTTTTTTTATAAAAATATTTTATTTATAATTTATATTGCAGAGTAATTATTAAGATGACATGATATTAAAATCTGTATGTTCAATAAGTTTTGCTGGAGCATATAATAAAAAGAAATTCACACAGTTTTTTATGGGCTATCCTGCATAATAATACAGTTTTTATATATAAAAAAGTGCATAAAAAAAGGAAATGTTCTGGTTAGCTATTTTCAAATAAATTCACGTTTGGGTGAAAAGTACATTTTAGACAAAATTTTACTAAATTATCTACATTATTACAGAGTAAGAGGAACTAAATAATATTTTATTTTAAACCCTTAACAAACCGTATATCAAGTGAGAATTTTCCCTGTAGATCCTAAAATGATTTGGTAAATGTTAATTTAAATGGATACCATTGCAAATTAAAGGAAGCAGAAAAGTATACTCTGGCGCTCTTACAAGAAAAAAATTTACATTAAAAAAAAATGATTTGCACAAACGACACAAAAATATTGCAGTAAGCATTTTTATAATAATCAAATTGTCGCACAATGACCTCGTAAATTTACTGTTGATACTTTAACTAGAAATTGTATTTATTAAAATACCATGATAACAACATATTGTAAAGTGCAAACATAATGGATTTTATACTTTTTCGAAAAACATATGACAAATATATTAAACATGAACTCTACTGTTATTTTAAACACAGTTATCCTGTGCGTATTTGACACAACCACAGTTTATGATTTACAAAACCTATATTTCAAAAATAGATTGTTTTTTTTTCATTGCTCATAATATACCAAATGTACATAAAACTAATTGAAACAATTTGTACATTTAACATAAAAAACATAATTTAAGTAATAAAATAACTCATATACATACAAATATACAATAAATTTAAAATAATATAAATTGAATATCTTACTTTTACATTCTTATAAATATATACATAAATGAGTAAATAAATTTAGAATTAGGAAAATACTAGAACATATTTAAAACTCTTGCTAAATAAATACAAAACTATTACTAAGTAAGTTATATCTCGTTTGGTATTTATTTATGATGTAATGATATTGTTTTTCTATATATTTAATTATTTGTGCTGGTCGGTATTGAAACAGAAAAAATACTAAAGGAACTAATTTATACTTTTTTAACTAGAGAATGCAAAAAAAAGTATAACTAGATAAAAAAAATGGGTCATATATCTTCGGCGGACCCGGTATTAGTTAAAATAATATCATACTTATTAAATAATGAAAAACCTTGTAAGTTAACTCAGAAAAATATTTACTAAAATAATGTTCTAAATAAATTTAATCATTTTTGTACTATTTAAGTAACAACTTAGTTTTAAAAACCTTATAAAAAAAACTCTACAAATAGTAACGCTAAAATACAAATTGACCACAAAAATTATCGTCGCCTTCACCGAAACAATGTTTTGAACTTTTTATTTTATGTAAACGTAACAATAAATAATTTATATATTATAAATAGGACAAAAAGGCTAAAATATTGTAGTATATGCACCAGACTTACTTAATACTTTCATAACACTCTTATTTTTTTTACCATAAACGTTTAAAGTAAGTATAATTTGATTTTATATTTTTTGCTACCCTACCTACGAATAGATTTGTTTTTTTTTATTTATATATATATATATATATATATATATATATATATATATATATATATATATATATATATATATATATATATATTTATTTACTAAAAAGTTCAAATAAACCTAGCACGGTTAAGTTTAATGACAAAATTCCCTCTACCCTTAAAAATGTACTCTTTGTCAGCCCTATATTTATTTTTTAGGTTGTTGAATTTTATATAAAATTTAATACAAATCTCAAAAAGGAGGCATTTCCAGACCCCTGTTAATAGAAACTTTTTATCTTATTTCAATAAGGAAAAAACAATGTCGAGAGAGTTATGTTTACTTTTAAAATACCCTGTATACACAGGTATGTAACAAAGTTTGCATTTATAAAGGGCCAGGAAGGCCTAATAAAAGGCTTAAAAAAATTACAGACCTAAAGACGTAACTGAAGAATTACCGAACTTATTACAAGGTAGGGGGCTTTTTCAAGTAATTAATTTCTTGTAGTCCAGTTAAATGATCCTACCAGGACAACTTTTATATAAAAATGGAATTAAAATTTGAGGTAAATTCTCTAATTTAACTCAAAGAATACTCACAACATTTTAAACCTTTTTGACTTTCATCTTACACACTTATCTCAAATGACTATGATGTATTCATTGCTTGTTGCTCCTGCGCCCGCGCCTGCTCTTCTTGCTGTTGTTTTTGTTTAAAGAGCAAAGTTTCCTCAAAGATCAGCCTTTTTAGATGATCTTTTGGTAGGTCATCTAATTCCGTATCAAATCTGAAGGGCTGTTCTGCAACAGGCTAGAGAAAATAAATTTATAGTATTTTTATATAGTACCCTGGTAACATTTAAGATTTTAGATACGTTATTAAATATATCTTTACAGTAAACGTAGTAGCCGTTGTACCTTCTAGGAATTCACAGAAGTAATTTTTAGATACTTTTTAATCGCGGTTTTTAATGATTTATGAAAAATAATTAGTTCTAATACTCTAAATTATAATCACATCATAAGACTGAGGCGTTTAGACCAAATTTAATAGCAGAGAGCAATAAAACGGGCTAAAAATAAACGGGATCTAAGTGTAAATTTTATTGTTCTAAGATAACACACAGGCACAAAAAGGAAAAGTGTACTTTACTTTACATGCGGTATACAGGGTGTTTGGGAAATAATGTTCGTAACTTTAAGAGGTGATTCCATGTATTATTCTAAGCAAAAAACTTCATTATAACTTATGTCCGAAAATCAATCGTTTTCGAGGAAAGTGACTCGTAAAGAATTAAATTTTCTCAAACATTTGGCAACGCTGCAACACAACCGCGATACGAGCGCACGAGGACCGCAACTGATTTATTGAATTGTTTACGTTGGTATGATATTTGTTGAAAATATGCCTTGAATTATTGAATACTTTTACGCAATTTTTTGTGGCTAATTTGTTTTGTTCAATAATGCTTTTAGTACAGTACATTTTTTACTTAAAAAAAATGACAGGACTTACCGATACGTGGTGATACACACCACTAATTTCCACAATTATCAGTCACTTACTTAAAATTATGCGATGCACCAAAAAAGAAAAAAACACAACATTTGTAAATCACATAAAGTTACGGTTACGTGTATTAGTAATCACAATAGATGTTCAAAATGGAAATCATGGGCATCTACGCAAACTGGAGACCGTCGAACCCAATTTTCTCTAACTCGTTGAAAAATCCCAGGCATATTACGTATTTCATAAGCGGCGGCCAAAATACGCATCCCTTGTTTCAGAGGCGTAAACTAAATTTTTCATGAATCCCCAGAAAAAAAAATCTAATGGATTAAGATCGAGGGATCTAGCCGGCGAGGCATTAGGACCATTTCTTCATATCCACCTATTCTCATAGGTATTATTGAGATGTTCCTACTCGACTAGCGTGTGCTGGAGCACCATTCTGCAAGTACCACATATTCTTTCTTGTTTGATATGACACTTCTTCGAACAATCGGGCAAATTATCTCTATAAATCTAAGTAGCTCTCACCGTTCAAGCGATGTGGCAATAAATGGTCCTATTAAGTGGTCACCAATTATTCCATCCCACACATTAACAGAAAATTGATACTGCGAATTTTTCTGTACAATTGCATGGATATTTTCGTCCGCCCAATTGTGAAAATTCCAAATTCCATTTCTTGTAAAACAACACTCATCTGTCGACAACACGTTCGCTAAGAAATTGTGATTTCTTTGGTGTTTACCCAAAAACCAATTACAAAAATTTTCTCTTCGTGGAAAATCTTCAGGCGAAAGAGCTTGAACCCTCTGGACATGATATGGATACAATAACTGTTCTTTAAGGGTCCGATGTATAATCCAGCGTGAGACACCGTCTTGACGATTAATACTTCTGGTACTACGTGTCGAATCCTCGTCAATTAAATTCAAAATTAGTTCTTCGGTTTTCACTTCAACTTTACGATGTCTTCCGCGATTGTTAAAATTAGGCACTACGCTTCCTGTGTCCAGAAGTCTTTGGGATACTTCTACGAATGTTCTTATAGCTGGTAGCCTTTGATCAGGAAAACGTTCTTCGTAAATGCGCCTAGACCCTTAAGAATTGTAATGAGCCTCTCCGTAAATTATAAGCATATCGTGATACTCGCGTACCGAAAACATTTCTTTCGTATCAAAATGCACGCACTGATACAGTAATACATACTGAAAATAAAATGTGATTTTAATTCGGGTAAACATTAAATAACTTTTTCCCCATGTAGGTATTTTTTTTCCTACCGACACGATGTCGGTCGTAGAGCAACGCGCGATGATACATGCACTGCAGGCGAAGTACGACGTTGCCAGTTGTGCGAGGGATTTTGTTTGTCTGTTTTTCTTTGGAAAATTGTATTTCATAAGTACGAAATATATTTTTTTAGAGACAGTTCATTAATAAATTAGGCATATAAATTTAAATTATTAAGGTGCAAAATTAATTTATTTCATGACTAAATAGAAATAAGTACAGCATTGTTTTCTCCGAAACGGTTGATTTTCGGATATATGTTATAAAGAACTTTTTTGCTTAGAATAATGCAAGGAACCACCTCTTGAAGTTACGAACATTATTTCCCAAACACCCTGTATGTATACCGAAGTATTTTCCCCCTGAACTTAAATCTGATGTCAAAATTAAGCCATCAGATCACAGAAACGTCCTTACCTCAAAAAACAAGTCTAAAACACCAAAAATACACTCTTACGCAAAAAAAGAGACAATTTGTTTTTTTATTTCCAAAATGTACATTTATTAGGAAATGACCCTAAAACTAAAACTTCAAAGAAATTATTATTTTCTTAAAATTAACTGATTTGCGCAAAATTTGGTGTACTAGGGTTTTGGGGTCGCCGATCAAAATCTCGTCTGTCATTTTAAATTTTGAAAAAAAACCGTATGTATCAAATCTGCCATAAATCGGAAGTGTTTTAAAATTTGGTCCGACATATTACACCCTCTATCTTGAACTTTTCAAATCGGACTTTGTAGTCAATAACCCACAATACCCCCGTATATCAAATATGGCGCACAAAGTCACGTGACACATCAATTCTGAGGGTTAATTTTTATTTTTCATGTTTTTTTCCCCATAAATGTAAATTTGGAAAATAAACAAACTTTCTCTATTTTTGCTGGTGTTTTTTCGTGTATTTTTGGAGTTTTTAACCCGTTTTTTCATAATTCTGTGTTCTGATAGCTCAATTTTGACACCGGATTCGTATTCCAGAAGAATAAGCCTTCGGGATGCGATATATGGCTTGTAAAGTACAAACCATTTTTCTTTTTTTTTTATGTGGCAGTGTAACTGAAGGTATTTTGAATGTTAAAAATGTATGATAAAATTACGGGGGACTAAAGAAGTGGAAACCAAGCCTGTAAACCCTAAAAAATGTGTTCAAGTTTATAGCGTTTCTATTCGAAATTAGAAAACGATAGGGTCCGTTGACTATGATCGTATGGGTTTCTGAAACAGTGTCGCCAGATATAACATTATAGTATTATTTATCCCACTTTTTTTCAAAGAGAGTTTTTTTAAATAATTAGGTTATTTATTTCTTGAATAAAGATTTATTTAATAATAAAAAGCTATATGTGGAAAGATAATTTATTGAACTAGACCTGCATAATAATTCGGCTTCCATTTAAGCAATTTTGCCTTTATATAATTTTCTAAGCCTAATTAAAAAGAAATAAACCAACTAAAACTAATAAAACTTTATCAGACCAATGTATTTTAATAGTTTTAAAATATTTTTTTTTTGTAAAAAGGTGAAGTTAAAGGTGGTTAGACCTCGTAAGATTCTAGCTCGCGTCTTACCTGATACAAGCCTAGGTCTCTATTCATAGATCTTTGTAGTAATTTTTATGACTCAAAGATCAGTAAGTTTTATTACCATTTTTGTAAAGTAAGGCAGGATTACATATTTTTTTTACCTGGCATCAATGCTATAAATGCAATGACTGACAGTGACATGCTAGACATTGTCAAAATAAAATATTGTATTGATTTTGTTTAGGATTGTATTATGTTCTTTATATATATATATATATATATATATATATATATATATATATATATATATATATATATATATTATATATATATATTAATATATATTTATTATTTTATATATATATATATATATATATATATATATATATATATATATATTATATATCAATTAGCCAATGAAAATAATTTCTGACAAATCCAAATTTTGCTTTTTGGTTATTATTTAATATATACGTCTAACTGAGACGTTAACCATTATTTTAAAAAATTACTGAACCTATGCTGGGAAAATTAGAAATTAAACAAAATTTTATTTGTTAAAAAATATCTTATATTTTTTTACGTGATAGAGGTAATTTGATAGGCCTTTTCTTAATTTAAAGTTTTTGTAAGATAATAGAGAGGGATATTCTTTAACATGATTTATTATAATATTTTTTAATTCTTATTCTAAAAAATATTTGATAAGGGATTATTGAATAATAAATTTAGTAGTATAGTATTTAGCTCAAAGTTATAGTCATTCATTAGTTACTAATCTGCCAAAACAGTCGCCAATATTTTTTCGGAATTTAGCGACTTTTAAGCAACAAAAATGAGTCGTAGATTACGGTAAAAGATTGAGAACTTTGTAAAAGATTCCTCAGTTAAAAGGCATAATTTTAATGCCTAATATGTCTTTTTAGTTTTATTTATACAATCTACTAAATATTCTTATTATTTCCCACCGTTGTGTTCGCACGTCGATGTAGTGGTAGGGCAATAACTCCTATAGGAGTTATTGGGTTGGGCCCAGTAAGAACTTTTGTAACATGAGCTGGAGTTACCGGTTATCGGCAACTCCAGTTGCTAGCGTATGGAACGGGATCCGAAGCTTAGACGAACACCAGGCTTAACTCAAGGTGTTAGCATACCGTACTGATGAGTGAATAACAACCTGTGCCTTAAACAGGTGTCTCCAACGGTGCCTCTGAGATACAGGGCGACCTCTCGGAGTATCTAGCCTTACTGCGGTAATGCGGGACTCTGCCGTGGCGACTGTCACTTCCCTAGCTCCGAACAGAAAGCGGACAGAACCGCTTTCATAGGAAAAGTGACAAAGGTGCGCTGACCAGGTCACACGCAGAAAAAGGTGCGCCGACCGAAACGGGTGAATCCGCTTCGAAAGGTCCCGAAAAAACAGGTGCTTAGGAAGGGATCCCTGAATCCAAACAGTAAGCGGACAGAACTACTTTTATAGAAAAAAGGGTTCCCTGGCTTTAAGCAAAAAACGGATAGAACCGTTTTCATAGGGCAAGGCCGGAGATACGGCCTCAGAACAAGGACATGGTAGCTACCCACGTCACTATAGCGGGAGAGAAGGGCATTACGGATCTAATCGTCTGCTCGTCATACTTTCCAGGAGACAGGGACACCAGAACAAATATTGTGCTCATGTCCGGTAGCGGTCGAGTAAGGGGAGATGTAAGAACCCTCTCCCAATTTGATATCGGATTCATTAGAAGTCTGATCCTATTGGGAAAAATATAAATAGGTGTGAGCCACAATAGACTGAGCAGTCGCGGTGGAGGGTATAAAAAGTCCACTTACTTTAAACCTAACCTAACCTAATATTCTTATTTCAAACACAAAATTACCCACTTTTGACATCTCGCTTCGTACACCAAAAACTGAAGTAGGTTCCTGTCCCTGATGGTCCATAAAATATGGTAAAATTAATTAAAATTACTTTTACAACTGAATATTAAAATATTTATTGCTCACATATAAGATGCCGAAATATAAAATATTTATTTAAATAATAGTGATATTAAAATAATCTAATAATAATATATATTTTAACTATCTACCTAAACGGAAAGGTTTACTGTTTCTACTTTTAGTGATTTATCACGTCTGAAATATAATTGGGAAAAATAAAAAGCCGCTTTAACTAACCAGAAATAACCATGACCGACCAGAACTGATGTCTTTTGAATTTGTCTAAATTATCCCTACGTTTGATTAAGCCATGGCAGAATGGCGGCCTAAATGGAAAAGTTAACTGTTTCCATTTTTAGTGATTTATCACGTCTGAAATATAATTGCGGACAATAAAAAGCCTAAATTATCCCTATATAGCAGTTATTAACAAAGTTTTAATAATTTTCGATATGGTATTTACTTAATTGGTTATTTGGGTCGTCACAATGGTCGGTGTACGAAACGAGAAGCATAAAATTGATACAATAATTAAGTGTACAAAATGAGAATATTTCAGGTAAATTTCTGAAATGTATGAAACGTGAGTATACGAAACTAGAAAACACCCTTCTAAACCTTTTAGAATATCAGCAAAATTGAACTCAGATTATATGATACTTTTTTAGTAGGGTAGGGTGCTTTACGTCTGCAACTTTAGGTTCTTTTCGTTTCATGTTTCATGAGTTTCATTTATTTTATTTATAACTCATGTTTCTTTTTTTGTTCAATAAACCAAAAAAACTTCCAATTGGGCTTATGTGACCACCTCCACGGGTTCATGCCTTCAAGCATATACCTACTAGCCTTGCTGCTTGACAGTGCGAACAGCGTGCAAGAGAGAGAAAGCGCCAATAAGTCTAATCCCTTTTTCGCTTTGCAAGCTGATTGGTCGCCTGTGTATGTACCCAGTGTAAGAATTTAGATTTTGTCAAAAGCAGTTATCAACAGTGTCCTGTTAAGACTTGTGAATAATAGGTAAAAAGAGTCTAGAGGTGTTTATGTATCCGACAATCCTAAATACCATGACAGGTTATCACACATTATTTAAAAGAAACCCTTATATTATTAGTTGATGAGGCAGGACTAAAACTGATTGATAACAACACTGAGAAAGTTTGTATTTTACAGTGTAACCTCAATATAACGAAACTAAAGGGGATTGAAAAATATTCGTTTGTATGTAAATTTTGCAATGATTAAAAATCTATATATACAGGGTGATTCACGTTGAGTGTCCTATTAAAAGTTCTGGGGAACCAAAAAAAAGAACGTTTTGAAACTTGGCCCAAGGCCATAACAGGTAATAAGCTACATTTTAAAAATATTTTGGCAAGTGCAGCATTGCCAGATCTAACCGAAACCAACGGCAACATTGTAATTTTAAATGGAACACCCTGTTTTTTATTGCATATTCGGATTCTACACAAAATTATAAGTAAGTTTTGTTAACATCTTCCTATACCTATATCTTACCGTTTTTAAGAAAATTATTAATCACTGTTTTTTTTAGGAACATCACCATGTTTTGAAGGTTTAATATTTTCGTGCCTAACCAAGCTGGATACTAAAAAAATTTTTGGGGGGGGAGACAATGCATGTAATTAAAAGATCTACATGCTATTATAGCAATATAACCTACAGGGTGTCCCAAAAAAATAGCATTTTTACCGATATTAAATAATGATTAAAACTCAATTTTTTTAAATACAACATACTGTATTTTATCCTATTTTTAAATAGTCCAATAATTTACCTACAAAATGTCTATACATGTTTCTATACCCATCTGCCACCGTTATTTAAATACAAACGAATTTTAATTTTTTCCCTGTTTTAAATACTATCTACAGTATTCTACAGTAAACCACCGGCTTAATTTACAATTTACCTATGTAGGCCATGGAAGTTTGTATTTTAAATTGCTCTGACAACTATTTAACATATAAGGTAAAAATTATTTATTTTGTTTCATTAATAAGGAATAAATGCTTAAAAAATTAAAATTTGCTTATATTAAAAAAACGGTGGCAGATGGGTATAGAAAGATGTATGAACATTTTGTAGGTAAATTATTGGTCTATTCAAAAATGAAGTAAAATACAGTATGTTGTATTTAAAAAAATTGAGTTTTAATCATTATTTAATATTGGTAAAAATGCAAATTTTTTGGGACACCCTGTAGGTTATATTGCTATAATAGCATGTAGATCTTTTAAATACATGCATTGTCTAACACCAAAAAAAATTTCTAGTATCTAGCTCGGTTAGGCACGTACATATAACCTTTTAAACAAGGTGATTTTTCTTTAAAAAAATAGTGATTAATTATTTTTTTTTTAAACGGTAAGATATAGGTATAGGAAGATGTTAACAAAACTTACTTAGAATTTTGTGTGGAAGCCGAATATGCAATAAAAAACAGGGTTTTCCATTTAAAATTACAATGTTGCCGTTGGTTTCGGTTAGATCTGGCAACGCTGCACTTGCCAAAATATTTTTAAAATGTAGCTTATTATGTTATGGACTGTGCGAAATTTCAAAAGTTCTTTTTTTTGGTTCTCAGAACTTTTAATAGGACATCAACGTGAATCACCCTGTTTAAAATAAATTAATTATTTAATAAAAAATATTTAATTAATATATATATATATATATTATATATATATTATATATTATATATATATATATATATATATATATATATGTTTTTTGTGTTTTGACGCAGTTTACCATGTCCCAAACTTATTCAAGTTTGGTTTTATTTTTCCATTTATTCATAAGTCTTATACATTTACATTCTTCCAAATATCAACTGAACGTCGATAACGGTTGTTTAACCGAAACGCGTTGGGTCTCATAATAAATTCAACCTTTTTAGTGAAGATAAGGTCTTTTATTTATAACAAATATAATACATTTCAGTAAAAAATACTTAATAAAACTTACCTCATCGGAAGGCTCATAATACTGTTCTAAATAAGGGTGTGCTAATGCCTCCTCTACACCTATCCTCTTATGTGGATTAAATGTTAGCATTTTATCAAGCAAATCTAATGCCCTTGGATCTGCATGAGGGTAAAGTTTAGCCCATGGAACTTTGGGTTTAAAGGGTAATGACTGTAAGTAACTTCTAGCCTACAATATAATAAGTATTAGTTATTATAACATTTGTTAACTGTGCAGCCATAATATAGGATTTTTTACTTATTTGGTATACAGGGTGTCCTGATAAGGTCGTTCTTCGGTGATATCTCGAAAACCCCTCATCGCATAGCTTTCGGAAAAAATATTTATAGTAAAACCAGCCTCGAGAAAATGCTGGAAATTATTTTTAAGTTTCTTATTCCACCGCTAGAGGGCGTAAAACTAAAAACAAAATTGAAAACACGGATTATTTAAAAATATGTCCTATCAACTTATGTCGTTGATAGTTTTCTCATTCATAAACTATGTAAAATTAGAAAACTTTTTTCTACTAAGCGTGTTTCCCTAACCTGCAAATATAGGGAGGGAAGAGGAGCGAATGTACATTTGAAAAAAATTAAATAACTTTTTTTTGGCTTAACCGATTTTGATAAACTAGGTTTCGTTTGAAAGAGCTTTTACCAGGGCTTAAGAAAAAATATTGGTATAAATAATCCATTTTCTTGTTTTATCGCTAGAGACTGATTTGTGTCAAAGTTATAAAATTTATCAGTTTTTTTCCAAAAATTTAAATACAATGGTATTATTATTATAAGCCCAATAAAAAGAACATAAAAAATTAAAGAAACTGGTGAAAACCGCATTTCGATATCTTAATTAATTCTCAGATATAACAACGCGGCTTTTTTTTAAGAGTACCGGGACGTCAAAAAACACAGAAAACAGGGACGTCAGCAATGACAGGTGCTTTGTTTTTCAAACCTGATAATTTTAAATTCAGTTTTTGTTTATTGCAGTCCATCGTTATTATTATTAGTAGTAGTGTTGGTAATCGTTATTAAATAATTTTAAATTATGTCTCATTCTACCGCCAAGACATACGTTATGCTCGCCGTTTATTTTGAAAATTTTTAAAATTCCTCTATTGCTGCAAGACCATATGCCATAAGATATTCCAAAAGACATCATTTTAATAAAAATGTGTTTAGACGTTTGGCAACCGTCTAAGGCAGGGGTCTCCAAACTTTCCAGCCTTAGGGCCATACTGATTACTCCAGTAAGTTCCGAGGGCCAAAACCATATTATCATTGTTGCCGGTGGTAAGAAGTGAAATAGTCCACTGATGAAAAAAAAAGTCCGAAAAAGTACACAACGTTTAAAAAAGGCTGCAAATCGGACTAAAGTCCGCAAAACGGCAACACTGCATATTATTAATTTTCCTGTCATTATCTGTAATTTCTAGATTAGTCGTAGAGTACGAGCCATGAGGAGTAACGTGACACGACATCTGGTGGACACAAGCGGAAATAGGTAGTACCTTCTATCGCTAACAGATGGCGCTAATAGCACGTACAGAATAATCTCGTTGGTTCGAGAAAGTTCTGGTGTCTTCCACTCACTTCTAGATGGCAGTAATTGGAATATATAAGAAGGCTAGTGACGCAACCACAAGTCAGTTCCTATGACACTGTTGTTAAATAAAATATTGCATACCTCCTTAAAAAGTGTTTGTGCGTGTTTAAGTTTAAGACATCTTTATAACAGTATTTTGATTTGAATTGTTGCTTTTGTGTGTGAATTAGTAGTATGGAAAAGAAGCGAAAAATTGATAGTGAATGCAGGAAATTCAAAGATCAGTGGAACATTCAGTATTTCGTAATTGAGTCCAGTAACAAGGCGCTATGTTTGATTTGCAATGAAAGCATAGCCGTTCTCAAAGAATATAACATTAAACGTCATTATGAAACAAAACATTTTCAAAATTACTCAAAATATACAGGAAGTTTGCGGACAGAAAAATTCGAAGCTATGCAGCGCGGATTGAAATCGCAGCAATCTTCATTTACAAAACTCAAAACTGAACAAGAGGCTGCAACTCGTGCCAGCTTTCGTGTGGCTCTTGAAATTGCAAAACGTGGAAAACCATTCACCGATAGAGAAATGATCAAAGAATGCATAATTGCAGTAGCCGAAGAAATGTGCCCTGAAAAGGTAAATTTATTAAAAACTGTCAGTATGTCAGCAAACACTGTGGCTCGAAGGGTAGAAAACATCGCTGAAAATATATCCTCTCAACTGTTCGACAAAAATGGACATTTTGAGTGGTTTTCTTTGGCCTTGGATGAGTCAACGGATGTGTCAGATACTGCTCAGGTGTTGATTTATATTCGAGGAGTAGATAAAAGCTATGAAGTGCCGAAGAACTTCTTGATATGTATAGTATTCATGGCACAACTACTGGTACAGATATTTTTAAAGGAGTTGAAATGGCCATTAATCAAAAGAACCTTCGATGGAAAAACTTGAAATGTATTACAACTGATGGAGGCAAAAACATGAGTGGGAAAGATAAAGGAGTGGTCGCTCTTGTGTCAAAGGCTGTAGAAAATGACGGTGGTTCAAAACCATTAGTCTTACATTGTATCATTCATCAACAGTCTTTGTGCGGAAAATGTTTGGATATGTCTGACGTTCTGAAACCAGTCATATCAACTGTTAATTTTATCAGATCTTTTGGGCTGAATCACCGACAATTCCGACAATTTATTGAAAAGATTGGAGAAACTGACTTACCTATCATACTGCCGTACGCTGGCTTAGTTGTGGGAAAGTCCTTCAGCGCTTTTTTGAACTTCGAGCAGTGATCGAAATTTTTTTGAATGAAAAGCATCGCCCTCTTACTGAATTACAAAACAACGCATGGCTGTGGAAGTTAGCATTCTATGTTGATTTGAAAAAACATGTGAACGAACTGAATTTGGGATTGCAAGGAGAAAACCAGCATCTTCCTGATTTATACACTAATATCAAATCATTCCGGAAGAAATTGAGACTGTTTCAATCACAACTACGAAGTAAATGTTTTTCACATTTTAAAACATGTGAAATATTCAGCCACACTACTGAGACTGAGTTTCCTATCGATTTTGCAATCGAAACTTTGAGTGTTTTGAAGATAAATTTTGATACTCGTTTCTCGGACTTTGATGCCATTGCGAATCAAATTAAGATTTTTCAGAATCCTTTTGATACTGACATTGAAACCCTAGCCCCGGAACTTCAAATGGAAATGATTGATCTACAATGCAGTGATATAATTAAGAACAAATATCAAAACTCATCTTTGTTGGAATTTTATAAGAGTCTTCCACTGAGACAATTTGATAATTTGCATAAATTTGCTCGTGGTCTGTTTTCTGTTTTTGGTACTACTTATTTGTGTGAGAAAACCTTCTCCAAAATGAAGTACACAAAAAATGTTTACAGATCGAAATTAACTGATGAGCATCTTAAATCTCTTTTAATAATTAATTGGTACAAGTAAAATTAGTCCACAACTACAAACTATTGTCAGTGGAAAATCTCAATTACATAAATCTCATTAGTATTTCATATGTCATTATGTTTGTTATAAGTTATGTGATTATTTAAAATGTAGAAAATGTTAGTTGGATTCATTTCAATAATTTGTTAGTTATTATATACTGAAGTTAAATTTTCTGCATATTATACATGTCTTTACTCATTACAATTCTGTGTTTCTTTATCCAACTTATCACAAAAACAATAACAATAAGCCTACAAGAATGTTATGAGTTAGCGGAGTTAGCCCATGACCATATCAATGTAGATGTCATATTAATAATTATTCAACATAAAATTAGAATACTTCAGTAAACTAAATTTAATTTGCTATAAAAATTATTTGTTCTCTAAAAGGAGTTTTCAAGTATGCCAGCTCTCCGCGGGCCGGACAAAATCTGTCCGCGGGCCGGATGTGGCCCTCGGGCCGTAGTTTGGAGACCCCTGGTCTAAGAGAAACTGGAAATGTGGATACTATTCCAGCACAATGAAAATATAATTAGCCAGAGCCTGTAGATAATAATAAATCAGCTATTATTAACCAAGAGCCGTGTAATTATGAATGATATTATTAATTATGATATTATTTAATATTCGTAAAAAACAAATGGTTTTTGTTGTCATGGCATTCTTGATAAAAACGCCGCGTTGCTTATCCGACAACTTAAAATAGAAAAGAGTGCGAGAATTGCAGTTTTTCGGCAATAAGTTGAGAATTAATTAAGATATTAAAATGCGGTTTTTACCAGTTTCTTAACTTTTCATGCTCTTTTTAATAAGCCTATATAATAATAATAATACCATTGTATTTTAATTTTTCAAAAAAATTAATAAAATTTATAAGTTTGACACAACTCAGTCTCTAGGGATAAAAAAAAATATTAACTACACCAATATTTTATCTTAATCCCTGGCAAAAGCTCTTTACAACGAGACCTAGTTTATTAAAATCGATTAATCAAAAAAAGTTATTTAATTTTTTTTAAATGTACTTTCGCTCCTCCCCGTCCCTATATTTGACAGGTTAGGGAAAAACACTTAATAGAAAAAAGTTTCGTAATTTTACATAGTTTGTGAAGAAACTATCAACGACATAATTTAATTTTTAAATAATCCGTGTTTTTCATTTTGTTCTTAGTTTTACGCCCTCTAGCGGTGGAATTAGAAACTTGAAAATAATTTCCAGTATTTTCTCGAGGCTGGTTTTACTATAAATATTTTTTTTCGAAAGCTATGCGATGTGGGGCTTTCGAGATATTGCCGGAGGACGACCTTATCGGGACATAATGTATATAATTATGCTTTATTGACATCCTTCATTTAAAACTACGCCCTTAATGCGTAACTTTAAAAGATGACTGTATTGCTACAACAAGATTATTACGTCTCTACGAATATAAATTTTGCAAAATTTATATTCCTACAAAAGACCTAAAAAATATCAGTAAATGTCCACTGAGAACTTTTTTATTTTCGAACACCATTTTTAACAAATACATCACTATTTTGAAATAAAGACTCTTGACAGTAAACACTAAAATATGTAATAGATCCACTGGCAAAGAAAGGTAAACACTTAGTATTTATAATCTTATTTTAATAATATTCTGCAAGAATATTTATTTTCAGTCTGGAAAAAATATTTATTTTTTATCATTATCAAGTGATGATAGGATAGATGATCTGATCTGATCTGAATGTTCAGAGGGTGGTAATATACCACTGCCCCTAGACCTTAGTAGGTCCTTTGTGCTTTCTCTTGTAGGCGGGAGATTCACTGCGTCGCCCAACCTATTGATTTAAAATAGTTGACGACGTCTTTATGTGGAATCTCCCTAATTTCGGCCAGTTCGTGCCCAGCATGGAGTTCCGTTCAAATGTGAGGGAGGGACAATCGCAAAGAATGTGTTCCGCGGTCTCATCTTCTTGTTCACAACCTCTACATAATCCTGTGTCCGTTAGACCAATTTTAAATAGGTGTGCTCGTAGCCCGCAGTGGTCAGTTAGAACACCCGTTAGTGTTCCAAGGTTAATTTCGCTATTGACTTGTCTGGATAGCTCAGCATTATTTTTGCGAAGTTGCAGTTCGTAGTATCATCCAATTTTCCTTTAAAAAGTTGATGGGATTATTCTTTAATGATGTCCATCCCCATATGGTGTTGCCTCTGAGTCCCAAGCATCGACGCAATCAAATGCAATGGTGCAAAAACAGACTTTGGTGGGATCAGAAGTGGCACCAAGTGATCTTTAGTAAAACCTTTTTGCTGGATCTTAGGGTATATGGTGAAAGCATGTATCAACGCATGACTTAGTTACCTCAAACGTGGTTGATACAGGTACAGATGAGGCAATATTAATACTTTAAACTTAAGAAGCAAAATGTTCCTGACAAAATAGCGTCTGATAGTTTTGAATAGGAAACTGCAGTACGTCATGTGAACAAGCTCAAAGTAGCAACCATATTAAAGAAACCTGTAAAAAGCCTTTGAAACTGCCAACTGCAAAAACACTAGAAAAAAACAAACGGCAAAATTTTGTTTGGTTCCAAGATAATCTAACAAAAATGTGCCAGAATCATTTTGGTATTGGCCTAAACAAAATGCAATTTGTCTGGTATTGTATCTTATCCATAGCACATACAAAAAAATACTAACACAGTTTAATGAAATTATTATCAAATAATATTTTTTTACACTAGTAGTTACCTTTTCATTTATAATACAGTTTAAATCATCTTGGGATGGTGATCCAAGTACTCCTAAAATATGATTCAGTTGGTCTAAGTAATGTTTTCCTGGAAAAATTGGCCTATTGGCTAACATTTCTGCCAATATACAGCCAACTGACCATATATCAATGGATTTTGTGTAGCCCTAAAATAGAAAAAGAAAATAGCTTTAAAAAAACTAGTATATCTAAAATATTACTTCATTATGTTGTAATCTAATATACAAAATTAAAGAGGTCAACATCACGCAAAAAGGATAGTACTAGTATTTTTTTATAAAATATGTAATATATGTATAATCTAAAGTCAAGCAATTTGTAACGATACGAAATTAAAATCTAATGAAAGTAAGAATATCTCTTGATATTCATTGTAAAAACCTTTAAAAAGACAAAATTTATTTAAAATTCCAAAACAAATTTTATGTTAGGAAGAATAAAGATTTTAAAAGGTTTTATTAAGGTACTATTACTAAATCAAAACAACTGATAAACTATCTTGTTAGGATTTTAGATCTGTAATATAAGTTTAATCGCAGTTAGGTTTGGTGAAAAAAACCAAAGTTGAGATTTTCTACTACAGTATTATCATGAAGATGATATTTCCTTAAACCGTTTGTCCAATGTCAGGGTTGGCATAAAGACTACTTCTTAGATGTGGTCAAAACTGGTCATACTCATTAACTTTTGTACATAAAAGTTTTTTTTTATTAATTTTAAAAGGTCGCTTTACGTAGAATCGAGGCCAGCGCAAACGCCCTATGTGTGTGAAAGTGCAGGTAAGTTAAAATGAGCAAAAACATAAAATTTGTTTTTCTTTGTTCTGCAAGACAATAACTAGAGTATTTTACCATATTTTTTCTTAAATATCGTGCAACTACCTTGGAATTGAGCATTATTTCTGGCGCTCTGTACCATCGCGTCGCTACATATTCTGTGAGAAACCCTGTGTGATCATGATCTGGATCTGCCACTCTAGCCAAGCCAAAATCACAAATCTAAAAATAACGAAAATAAAGTTAATAATATACAAATTATCATATAATGATTTAAAAGTATAAATGCATTTAAAAAGTAGACAAATTCATAACTATTGTAAAAACATTTAATTTGTTTTTATTTTTTCTAGGAATACTTTTCTAGAAACAGAAAACATTTGTTTGACACTATTTTTATGCAGCATATCATGGTGTAATTTATTTTTCAAATTCCGTGTTTTGTTCTTTAAATATTATCCCCATCATTTTTTGAAAATTTTACATATTTGAAAAGCTATAAAATATCAAAATATAAAAATTCGCCATTCTACTTTTTTTAAATACTTTGCATCCTGCTAAAGGAAATAAACGAAGTAATAGCTTAGTAATTAATATTTATGGAAATAATGTTAAAACCTGTTAGCAATTACATATATTTTTAAAGATTATAATAGCTTGTGGTCATTGGGAATTCTGAAATAATTTGACAAGTACAGAAATATTATAAATTATTTTGCTTTAATGGAATAATAATACATTCAAACAAAAAAACGCGGTTTATTTTGAACTTACAATAGGTTCATTTAAATAAATTTTCTTGTTTTACAAGTTTCACATTTTTTCAGAAATGTCACCCAACGTTATTCGTCATAATTATTATAACACTTGATAATGGCAAACAAATGAAACTCCCAACTAAAATGTACGACGTTTGCCAAAACAACTTATATATAGTCCATTAAAGTTTATTTAACCTATATTTTATACCACAAATAAATATATGTTTATTATAGAAGTAATCGATCCCAGTTGACCATAGAAAAGGGTAATTAATTACCCCCAGAGGCTATAAATTGGACTTCCTGCTTGGTATTGTATTTTATTAGCATTCAGAAAATAATATTTACAAGAAACGACCATAAAAAAAACTTATTTTATTAAAATTTTCTGGAATCTATTTACTTACTTGGAATAAAACTTATATTGGTATCAAACAAAGGTATTTAAGCTTAAGGGTTATTAGGGTAAGAACGTTTCGTAAAAATAATTTAATATGATATTGTTGCTTTCCAAAGTTTTTTTTTATCATAAACAAAAACAATTTTTGTTCTGAGAACATCAAAAAATCCAAGTTTAATTCCTTAAAGGATTTACTGCGCACTAAACCAGCGCTGGCCATTGTACGCAGATTCACGGAATAACCTCTAAGGTATCAGTCCTTTATCCAGTCATATGCTATGCGCCTAATACAAAATTTATCCCAAGTTCGGTCCTAACAAGTTTATATATATATATATATATATATATATATATATATATATATATATATATATATATAATATATATATATATATATATATATATATATATAATACAGGGTGCCACAGATTCGAGTGCATGCATGGGATTTCGAAACCGTAAGAGATACGAAGTTAAAATTAGGGAAAAAGTTGCGCATTTAGGTGCCTAACAACATGCCGATTAGAGTTGAAAAATTCCGAGTACCCCGGGGGAAACTCCAAATTTTCCCGATTTCGTTTTATTTTTTCTGACTTTAAATTGAGATATGGAAAAACAAAAGACATTTTCTAGGGCCCACTTTTACAAAACAGCGTTGAGAGAATTTTGTACGACGTTTCGTTTTCGTTACCACATAACTTTATTTTTAAATACGGACCTGGGTTTTTTATTTAATTTTTTTAAACCTTTATTATCCCAATTACAAAATGTATAACACTTAATATTTATTAACAAATATGGAACGCCCCTATTAGAAATGATGTGCGTTCCTTGTCTTACTCATTGTCTCTTATGGAAAATATGTTTATTTAACAGAAAAATATTAAGTGTTATACTTTATTGTAATTGGGATTTTAACTGCTTCAAAAAATGCAATAAACAATTAGTGCGCATTTAAAAATAAAGTTGATGATGGTCTAACGAAAACGAAACGTCGACGGAAAACTCTCAACGCTGTTTGTAGACTTAAAAAGTGGCCAAGAGAAAGTGTCTTTTGTTTTTCCATATCTCTTTAAAAAAAACGTCAGAAAAAAAATTAAAACGAAATCAGCAAATTTCGGTTTTTTCGGGTATCTCCGGAAGTACTCGGAATTTTACAAATTTGCCATGCCGACTTCGTATCTCTTACGGTTTCCGAAATCCCATGCATGCAATCAATCTGTGGCACCTGTATATATATATATATATATATATATATATATATATATATATATATATATATATATATATATATATATATATATGTATATATATATATATATATTAATATATATATATATATATACAGTAGTGGCAGAAAGTAGAGCAACTTTTAAAAATCAATTTCTTGACAAATAACAAAGGAATAACAATGATATTTATCCCAATACTTTGGTCAAGTAGGTAGTCTTAAATCAGATAAGAATTGACCTTCTGAATATTTCTGTTTATTTTTAAACTGATAAGAATTTGTGTACCTGGCAAAAAGTAGAGCAACATTTTTTTTAGGACTTACAAATCGAATAATATTAGTTTAATTCCAGCTGTTTACCGGTTGCATTAAAAGCAAAGTTAAGTTTACAATGCCTGAGGACGGCCTTTATCCGTTGATTTAAAAACACGAATTATAGACTGTTACAAAAAAGGTGAAAAAAAAATCAATATTGGAAAAGGTTTCGTTTGCATAAATCCTATAGTATCGGAATCATTTCACGTTATGTGAAGCATGGACATGTTTTACCTAGAAAAAAAACAGGAAGACCAAGAAAAACGGATAAATATCAAGATAAACAAATTTTGAAAATATCTCAGAATGATCCATTCTTGGGTTTAAGTAAATAAAGCAGGATTATCAGAAGAATTAGGCATTAGATATCTTCAAAGGGCAATAAGAAGTAGATTATGGGCCAAATTATTTTCAAGACGTCCAGCAAAAAGCCTTATTATCTGCAAAAACAGACGATCCCGTCTTCTTTTTGCTCGATCTCATTTGCACTGGACAAATAATGACTGGAAAGGATAATATTCAGCGACGAATCAAAGTTTAATTTATTTCAAAATGATGGTATAGCATATGTTCGACGTCCTGCAAACCAAAGGTTAAATCCCAGATACACTTGTCCAACAGTAAAACATGGTGGTGGATCAGTTATGGGTGGGGCTGCTTTTCCGGTTTCAGAATGGGGCCACTTCATAAAAATTGATGGGATAATGGATAGATTTATGTACAAAGATATTCTGGAAAATGAAATGGTTCCATATGCAGACGAAAAAATGCCCCTTAGGCACATTTTTCAGCAGGACAATGATCCAAAGCATTCTTCTAAATATGTAAAGGCTTGGTTTAGACAGCAAGATATTCAAGTAATGGACTGGCCAAGTCAATCACCGGGATTTAAACCCCATCGAGAACCTATGGGAAATTTTGGATAGGAAAAAAGGGGGAAACTTACAAAAATAAGGACGAATTGTTCAATGCATTACATGAAGCTTGGTTTAAATTTGGATCCAGCAATAATTTCTAAGTTACTGCAATCTATGCGCCACCGTTGTGAGGAAGTTATTAAAAATGATGGATATTTTACGAAATACTAAAATTGTAATTATACTTCAGTTTTTACTAAAAGAAAAACATCAATTTTAAAAAGTTGCTCTACTTTTTCCGTCCCAGAATTAATTTTTGTACATAAAATATAAACAAAGAATATTGTAAGTTGTTGATAGATTTATAATGCTTAGGTCTTATTGGTATTATATTTCCAATATGATTGTATTTTCTTACTAAATAAAATAGATGTGTTTAAATAAAGAAGTTGTCACTTTCTGCCACTACTGTATATATATATATATATATATATATATATGTATATATATATATATATATATATATATATATATATATATATATATATATATATATATATATATATATATATATATATATATATATATATATATATATATATATATATATATATATATATATATATATATATATATATATATATATATATATATATATATATATATATATATATATATATATAAATATTATGACAAGTCCCATAACTTTTTCATGAGTTCTCCCTAGGAGATCAGGCACGGACGCCCCGAAAAATGTTTTTGTTTAAATAACTTTTAAAAATACTATTTAATATTTTTAATATGATGGTTACTTGATAAGTCTTCTAAAATGAACCCATTAAATCATATTTGGCTTATTTAGTTTAGCAGGGACGACCAGCTCTTGACACAATAATAGCATTTTTTAACACCCTGATAGTAAAGTCAACAATATTATTTTTAGATAGCTTTAATTTTAAACTACAAAAAAGGTATTGATTGACATCGATATAATCAACTGTTTACGAGAAATAAAATATCATGGTTGGTAATTTTTTCTATAGGGTGTTTTCTAATTGTACGTTAATATTAGGAATCATTTTAAGTCCATTTTAAGAAGAAAACTTTATATGAACGTATGCAAAACGTGGTGGGTGTAAATTTCAAAAATAAATCATTTATTATTAAAATCTGTAATACCACTTTAGATATTTTAATTATATTTGGCATACATTTAGTATGTATCAAAAAGCATTTTTTAGTGTACCACATTTTTTTTTATTTGCCAAAATAGGCAGGTCAAATTCTGTACGAACGCCACTGGTGGAAATTTAAAAAAATGTGGTACACTAAAAAATGCTCCTTGATACATGGTACTTATATGCCAAATTTCATTAAAATATCTAAACTGGTATTACAAATTTTAACAATAAATAATTTATTTTTAAAAATTTTACCACCCTGTATCTCAAAAGTTAAGACGTTTAGGACATACGTTCATATAAAGTTTTCTTCTTAAAATGGACTCAAAAATTGATTCCCCTAATATTAACGTACAATTAGAAAACACCCTGTATAATATAAAAAAAATTACCAACCATGATATTTTTTTTCTCGTAAACAGTTGATTTTATCGATGTCAATCAAGAGTATCTTTTTTGTAGTTTAAGGTTAGAGCTATCTAAAAATAATATTGGTGAGCCTTTATCATACAGGGTGTTAAAAAAATTGCTATTATTGTGTCAAAGCTAGTCCGTCCCTGGCAAACTAAATAAGCCAAATATGATTTAATGGGTTCATTTTAATAAAACTTATCCAGTAACCATCATATTTAAAAAATATTAAATTACGCCTAGTATTTTAAAAGTTATTTAAACAAAAACGATTTTCAGGGGCGTCCGTTATGTACCTGTATCTCCGTAGGGGAGGCTCATAGGAAAAAAGCTTATGGGAACTTGTCATAATATTTTTAGGTTTTCATATTATATATATATATATATATATATATATATATATATATATATATATATATATATATATATATATATATATATATATATATATATATATATATATATATATATATATATATATATATATATATATATATATATATATATATATAATGAATTTTTTTCGACCGTACTAATAAATTAAAAAAACCAATAGCGGTAATGCGGTCTGTCATAGGTTAAATAATCAGGAAAACATTTAATTTTTAAATCCTCTATATTTCGTCCTAAATTAAGCATATTACAGGCTGATAAGGGTGGTTGTACTGTTGCTATGAACAAAACTGATTATAACTCCAAGGTCATTAAATCACTCAGTGACAGAGAAACGTATGTAAGGATGAATAGAGATCCTACACGACAGAATCAAAGGACTCTCAATGGATTGATAAAATCACTAAAAACACAAGAGCAGCTAAGTGAGGCAAAAGCTAAAGATCTTACTGTTTACAATTCTGTTATTTCTAAATTGTATTGCTTACCCAAGATACATAAACCGAACACGTCATTAGGTCCAATAGTAGGTTGTGTAGGTTCTGCTAATTATAACATTTCAAAGTTCTTGTCCACTATTTTAACAAGAAAATCTTGATAAACTTACGAAAATGTGTTTTAACAATGGATATCCCAGAAACATATTATCCAAATTAATATATAACACTAATCCTTATGACGGCCAGCAGACGATAACCCTCCTTAAACCATCAAATATAAAAAACTTCCTTACATCCAGGGACTAACGCATAATGTGATAAAAAATTTAGTAATGTTACAAACCAAAAAACTGAGAAGTATAACTTATTAAAAATTGGAAACATTTTCTCAAAAATAAAGGACCACATCGCTACTTTCCATAATTTTAATATTGTTTATAAAATTCCATGTTTGGGATGTAACAAATGTTACGTAGGCTAGACTTCGCAAAGTTTAAAATCTCGGATAACACAACATAAAAATGATTGTCCAATTGCAAAACGTTTATGCGCTTTGGCTTGTCACTTTCAGGATCTTAATCATAATTTTGATTATTAAAATACAAAAATTTTGGACACATTAGTAACCTGTGTCTTGAAAATTTCTGTATACGTAAAACTTTTTATATAGTTTTTATTGCATGTGTTTTTGCAGGGTTTTTACTAATACCATTTTAATCAATTAAATATAGTAATGATCCTTTTTACGGTTTTAAAATGGTTTAGCTCTGGTGTGTTCATTTTATTCTATAAATTTTAATTCATACCGTTTAGACAAAGTCGAACGTGGTCTCATAAGTCTTGTTTTGTAATGTTGCCGGTATTTTAATAACAATAATTGTAAGTAACTTTGTTTTGTGTAAATTAATTTTAAGAAATTTCTTGTCGTTAACATTGATATATTGTTTTAGCTATAACTCTTGATAAAGACACAAACTGCTATTTGTTGTTGTAATATATATATATATATATATATATATTTCGTCAACTATATCTAATGTGAAAACTGCATTACTATCTTTAATAATATTCTGAAAAGTGTCGAAGATGAGACACTCCCTACAAATATTTTTTATTTATTTAAAAATTTAAAAATAAATACTAAAATGCAGTGCGTTATTTATAAATAGTTTTATTTTTTTTTTACTTTTGGGATTAACAAATATAAAAAAAAACTTTTTTAAAATAAGGTCATTTCCTTTATCTATTTCCGTCCTGTATATTACTATATTCATTAAATTATTTGTAGCACGCTACATAGTTTCTGTTGAAAGTTCCAATAATAAATTTTCTTTATATTCTGAGACTGAATATAGTTTAGTAGAAAGAATCAATCACCCGAGTTACGTTGGGGTAAGGTAATGTTTTCAGGCGATATCGTCATTTAGTTTTCCCTATGCTATTTTAGCAAATAGATAATCTCTGTCTTATTTACTAAAGTTAAGATTTAACAAGTTAGATTAATTTTCCTAATTATAACGATTAGAGGACTAGCAGCAACAGGTAGGTTTTTAGTAGTGAAGAGTATTTGTTTATATTTTATATTACAAAAATCCAGCTGATAAGAATCTTCAAAACTTCTATTATAAACAATTTTTAGCAATAAGACACTGAAAAACTTTAGCCTAATCCCTGTATCCAGTGCAGTTATTTTAAAATTTAATACGTTAATATGATTTAAAAATTATTCTTAAAAAAATATAACAAGAGGACTTTTAACCAAATGTATAGAACATGGGCAACATGTCAATTACCTCAAAAAATACTTTCGCAACTTTTTTCAATGAATTAAAATGTATATTTATTATCGTCATAACATATTTTTTCGGCGATTGTTTATTTAGACCTTAGACCTCAATTTTAACTTATAAAAAATCATTCATTATTAGCTTTTATAAATGCATGATTTTTTGTTAATAAACGATTACAATAGAGAAAACTATGTATACACAACACATGTGCGTCATTTTACTTTATGACTACCACGTCCAAGAAGGAAGATTCTTTCTCCATAGTGAATTTGGTTTTGTGATGAGTTGTCCTCCGTGAGGCCATGTGAGAAAAATGTCATCGACGTGGCCATTTTTCTGGTTTTAATTCGTTCGTTGCTGACAAATTTCTAGCTTACGATGCGACATTTCGCTAACATCTCAGCTGGTATTTTTAAGTAAAGTTACTTTTGTTGACTGCTAGACTTAAAAAGTAATATAATAAACTTATTGTTTAATCTAAAGACGGATTTTGTCAACCACGTTTTTGGGGTTTATTTTAAAAGTAAAGTAGTTAAACCTCATTTATAGGGGAGGCTAATCATTGGTTTGGGGAGGTTTAGTCCCTCCAGCTCTCCTTCATATTTACGTCTCTGCAGTCGAATAAATTTTTCTTACAAATATTAAAACATTTTTATTTACAGACAATATTCTAATTGTATAAATTAAACTTGGCAGTTTTACGGTAAAAATCATTGCAACATTTATCAAAGTAACACGTGGTTGCAAGTAAAATAGCGTTCCCCCCGCATTTCTCTTGTGTAAAAGAAGAGTTGCGCATTTTTTAAAAAGTATTATGCACAAAAATGCATATTTAATCTAAAAAATTGCCCATTTTCCAAACTAATTTTAATTTTGAAGAAAAAAAGACTAACCTTTTAATAAAAAACGTCACTTATAAAATCGTTCTCTGATATTGATTAATTAAAAACTGGTTAGAAAAATTGCCCAAAGGTACTCCAAACTGAATGATATAGAAATGAAAATGACAATATGCCTCCATTTAAAAATATTTTTTGTTGTTGGAAAATAAAACTAAAGATTTGATGCAAAATCTGTCATTGGCCGAAGCTCAAAATGTAAAGTTCCTGAAGAACCAGCTAACAACGCTCGTGTAGTAATTGAATATATCCACAATATATTTGGAGCTAACTGGATTGGACAAATAGTCCTGTTAGGTGGCCAGCAAGATCGCTAGACTCAATACCACTAGATAATTTTTACTAGGCTCATATAAAGGAAAAAAGTGTATGGTACGCCACCAAAATACTTAGAAGAATTAAACACTTAAATACATGTAAGTATTAAGAAATATAGTTTTGTTTTTGCCTAATTTAAAATAAAAATAATTACCTACCAAAATTTTTTTTTTAATTACTTAGCCAAAGCCCTTTAAAAAAGCAGGTATATTGACCATGGCTAATTTGATATTATTTATAATGGTGCAGTATCATTCAGTTTAGAGTATTTTTAGATGTTTAATCCTTACCAATTCTTGATTTGCCAATGCGAGAGAAGGTTACTTTTGTGATGGATAGAATATTTAAAAGTTATTTGACCAAGAAAGTTTCACGCCTCTAAGTTTAACTGCTTTTTCACAGCAGTTAATTAAAATAAAACTTTGCACTCCTTAAATTTCCAAATTTAAAAAATAGTTATTTTTTTACCTTTAAAAAAGTAGAACAACAAAAGAACTAATATTATCATTGACGTTTTTTATTGAAAGATTAGTGGTTTTTCTTCAGAATTAAAAGTTTTAAGTTTTAAAAATAGGCTTTTAAGTTTAAATATGTCAACAACCGTTAACATTTAATATAGGATGTAAAATACGAAATGTGACTAGAATATTATGTAAAATTAAAATATTGAAAAATATACAGTATTTAAAATAAAAAAGTTGGTATCGGTACCTCTGGTAGTGGTACCTGTAGGTAATTGTCTTTTCCTCCACAATGTGCCTTAAATTCGATCCTAACGACTAAAATTTTAATTTAATATCTATGTCCATTTGGCATAAAAGGCCGTGTCCAGTAGTTTCTTTGTTACGTGACATGGGCAAATTTATTTATAAACCAAAATATAAATAACAATAAAAGCTTTTTATTTAAAAACTTAACACAGAAACTGAAGAAATAATATTTAAATACTTACCGTCATACTAGCCGAAAATGGCTGCTATGACACTTGTGTGATGGCAGCACTAGCTAAAGGTCCCCATTCTCTTGCAGGGTCTAGGTTGGGGAGTTCTCTATCACCGTCGTGGACAAGCATTAAATTAAATCCCGGCAGGACTCAGTAGATAACTTCGAAAAACACTGACTACAGAGCATTTCGAAAATATCAAATATACTTGATTTTGTCCTCTCATTTAATCTTAATGGCTCTTTTTTACAAAAAGTCTCTAAATAAAAACAACTTGAAATCATTTTGTGAATACCACATTTTAAAAAGAAAAATGAAATTAGGAATTAAAAGTGGTCAGTTTCTGTGCAAACTGTGAAAGAAATAACCATCAAAAGTTAAAATAAATGGAGCCAGAATTGGAAAATTAATTAACAATTAAAAATAGAGCAGTTACATTTAAATATGAGATTAAAATTCCTGTTTTAATTGATTATAAAAGAACCATAATAATCTAAATTTGTATTCACTGTTAAAGAAAACCTCTATTTTTTGGTCAAATACAAGTTTCAGGTACTTTTGAACACAAAATTATGACTTGTTGAGGTAGTACTTAACATTTTAGAATGAAGATGGGATTAAAACAAAATATGCATGACGTTAGTTCTGTCTCAATTGAAGGCATTATACAAAATTTTCAAGAGGTTTTTAAAAAAGATATTGGAAAAATTCCTGATTTTCACTGTTCGCTTCTTTTAAAATCGGATACAAAACCAATTTTTTATAAATCACCTAAAATTCAATATGGTTTACAAAAAGAAGTGGAGCGGCAATTGGATTTTCTGGAACATAAAGGTGTTATCGAAAAAACTAGTAATTCGGAATGGGGAACTCCCTTAGTCGTTGTTCCGAAAGGTAATGGAAAAGTTAAACTTTTTGCTGATTACAAAGTAACAGTTAATCAATATCTTCAACACAATCAGTATGCTATACCTAAAATTCAACACATAGTTAACAATATGGAAAATGGAAAATATTTCTGTACACTTGCCTTATACAAAGCCAGCTTACACGTTTCAGTTGACGAAAAAAGCGCAAGAATATTAGCTATTTCAACTCATAAAGGTACATATTTAGTCAAAAGACTTTTTTTTGGAATTAAGATAGCTCCAAATGAGTTTCATAGGATTATTGACCAAATTGTCACAGATTTACACGGTACAATGGCTTACTTAGACGAAATTTTGGTACAAGGATCTAATTTAAAGGAATGTAAATCAGCTCTTATTAAAACTCTAGAAAAATTAAGCAAATACAGTCTTCATTTAAACCGAGAAAAATGTCGCTTTTTTGAAGAAAAGATTGAATACCTGGGCTATGTCATCTCTAAAAATAAGGTTCAAAAATCCGTGGAAATTGTTAAAGCTATTCAAAATATTTCCAGACCAAAAAATAGAGAAGAACTTCAACAGTTTTTATGTGTGGTGAGATATTATGAAAAATTTATTTTAAATGTATCAACTATTTTACAGCCCTTAAACAATGTCCTTCAAAACAACAAAAACATTGTGTGGTCTGATAGCTGCAACTTAGCATTTCTTATGGCAAAATCTGAAATAGCAAGTGATCGCGTTGTAATGCCATTTTGTCCAGAATATCCAATAACTTTAGTTATAGCCGCTAGACTTTACGGTATATCGGCCATATTATCTCATAAACTACCAGACGGAATTGAAAGGCCAGTAGCATTTACATCCAGATCCTTAACAAAAGCTGAAAAAAGCTACACCCAGTTAGATCGTGAAGCAACAACAATATACTGGGCAATAAAAAAATTATTTCACTATATTTATGGAAGAAAATTTATGCTTATTGTTGAAAATAAATTATTGGCCACCATATTTTGCCCTTTAATACAACACTCTGTTACGTTTGCTACTAGAATAATCAGATGTAGACAATTTTTAGGCGGCTTTAATTATGTAATAGAGTACAGAAAGTCATCTGAATGCAGCAATGCAGACTACTTATGCAAAAACCCCATTAAAATGGAAAAAAGTGAAGAAAATTTTCTTGACGATGAATACATTCAGAATAGAAATGCAATCACTCTAATTTCAACAGAAATTTTGACCGAACAAAATATATCTTTAGAAACTAGAAAAGACAAAGAGTTGTTAAAATTAAGTAATTACCTTTTAACTGGGCGAATTAGAAATCCAGAGTTTTCATTACACGATGGTATAATATTTAAGGGACAACGAGTAGTAATACCCCGCACACTTCAAACTACTATGCTTCAGGAACTGCACAGTGCACATATTGGTATGTTTAAAATGAAATTACTAGCCAAAAACCATTGTTATTGGAAAGAAATTTATAAAGATATCAAAAATTTAGTTCAAGGTTGTCTGTCGTGTACCATTATAGAAAAAAATCCATCAAAAATGCCAATTCATCAATGGGAAGAACCATCGAAAATCTGGCAACGCATCTATGTTGATTACGCTGGACCAATTATGAGTCATTTTTTCTTTATTGTCGTTGATGTTAGATCAAGTTGGCCAGAAATCAAGATGTCGAGAAATGCACCCTCGGTTTCAGGAACTATCCATTATTTACGCGAATTCTGCTGTCGTTATGGACTAGCAGAAATTTTAGTAAGCAATAATACCTCAATTTTTAAGTCCAGTGAGTTTAGAGAATACTGCGATAGAAATGAAATTAAACAAAAATTTATTTCCCCTGGACATTCACCCATCGATAGTCGAGCGGAGCTCTGTTGTCAAACACTAAAATTAAAACTGAAAAACATGCCCAATGAGTCTGGATCATTGCATGAAAAACTACACGCGTTTCTCTTAGGATACAGAGTAACACCTTTGTCATGTGGACAGACTCCTTCGGAAATTATGTTTGGTTACAATATAAGAACAAAATTAGATCTACTCAAACCACAATGCATCAGTAAAAGTAATGTTGTACAATTTAATTTTAAAAACTATTTTAATATTGGGCAAAAGGTACAATCACGAAATTATGCTGGCCCAATATTATGGAAAGATGGCACAATTTTACAACGATTAAATAACCTTTACTATTTGATTCAACTAGATGATGGATATGTTCTGAAGCGCCACATTAATCAGCTAAGATCGTATCGAGTTAAGAAGTCCTCAAAAACCTTTCAAAATCTAGGAAAAGTGCCCAGTCCAGCAAGTGCTAAAGAAGAAGTCAAAAAAGGAAACCATGTTATTATGGCTGATAATTTTCAGGAACCCTATACAAGTAAATCGACTAATAGTTCCGTGACACTAACAAATTCAACTTCCATTGCAGAGCTACACCAACATCAAAGGGCTTCAAAGAATATAATACAATCTAGCAGTGACAGTGCCTCCATTAATGCACTAAGATTAAAGCTGTCCAAAACATCAAGAGAGAAAAAAAAATAACATAAATATTTAATTTTTTTGCCCTTTTAAAATAATTTTACTAATGTTTGAACAATTTTGCTTCCCGTTTAAAACGTCTAAATGCTCCAATGCATGTCAAAGAGCAGACAAAATATAACAGAAAATACCCTAAAAAAGTTACTAACTTAAATACCTTAAATCCGCCACTAACGCCATAAGAAACGCGTCACACTTAAGATAAAATTTTTATATAACGATTTTATAACAAAAGTGATTATTTCTGTGTAAGTTTCAATTAACCCACTGATTAACAGGTAAGAAGGTAAACGACGAACTTTAAAAGTAACTAATAAGTATTTTTTTCTTGGAAGTTACTTTCTATGAAATATATGAAATGCAATTATTTTTCTAAAACCCAAAATAGCCCAGTAAATAAGCTGGAAAATACTGTAAAATGTGAAAAATTTTGTATATACACTGATTTATAAAAAATGATTTTAATCTGGTAGACCCTTTCAGAATTCCACTACTTAACAGTGTGAAGTGTAAACACAATTAGCGGTATTTTTTCGAGCAATTATTTCAATGAAAATATGAAATGCATTTTTATTCAAAACCCAAAATGCCGTAAAAGCGTGATGCATACTGTAAAAGGTCGACCAAAAGTATAATCAGTCTTTATAAATAAATTTGTTTAGTAACGATATTCGTTGCTAAAGACGCTTTTGACATCAAAGGAACATTCACAGTTTTTCAGTGCCATAACATCTGCCTTGCAATGAAAAATAAAAAAATGAGGGTTGTTTTCCCACCCCCAAAAAATCTCCAATAGTAAAACTGATGAAACATTTTTAAAATTCAAAATTTCACCTCGGAAATCGCCTAACGGGGGTTTTCGGGATCGCTGATAACGAATCCGAAGTCTAGTTACCACAAACTTTCAATATAATATGCGCGCGAATTTTGGTTTCAAAGTAGTTAAATTATTGGGAAAATCAATTACGAGTGTAATAAAACAGTTTTTCAAGTTTTCTTTAATTTCAACAAAATCCAAAAAATAAAAATCTCCATTTCTGTAACTCCTAGGGGTGCTTTTAATGGGGTACAACCACTCTCACACGATTTTTGACCGCGAATTCGTAATCAGCGACCTCTAAAACCCCCGAGAGCCAATCCCGAGGTGAAATTATGAATTTTCAAAACTTTTCCATTTCTGTCACTCCTAGGGGTTTTGATGGGGTGTAACCACCCTTACATAATTTTTGGCAGCGGATTCGCAACCAGCGCAACCCCAAAAACCCCCGAGAGACGATTTCTGAAGTGAAATTTTGAATTTTAATTTTTTTTCATTTCTGTCACTCCTAGGGGTGATTTTGATGGGGTCCAACTACCCTCACACAATTTTTGGCCGCGGATTCGTAATCAGCAAACTCGAAAACCCCCGATGAAGGATTTTCAAGGTAAATTATAAATTTTAAAAATTACTTCATTTCTGTATCTCCTAGGGGTGGTTTTGATGGGGTGCAACCACTCTGACACGATTTTCGGATTCGTAATTAGCAACCCTTAAAACCTCCGAAAGGCGATTTTCGGGGTGAAATTTTAAAGTTTAAAAATTTTTCATCAGTTTTACTATGGGAGATTATTTGGGGGTGGAAAACTACTCTAATTTTTTCATTGTTCTTTGCAAGGTAGACGTTAGTGGTATTGAATGTTCCTGAGGGTCTACAGAACACGTAAAAACAAAAAAAATTAAATCGGAGCTTGTTATCAACTTTTCCACATTTTCCGGCTTATTTACTGGGCTAAAATTAAAATAAAAAAAAAACGTTCTGCTTTAAATAAATGAATCATGGCCTCAGACCACTCTGTACAAACTGTTTTTAGCAAAAAAAAAGGTGCGCAAAAAAAATAAACTACTATTTTTTTAACCATAAACAACTCTTTGCTGCTAACTAACTAATCCATTTGCCTCAATTATTTTAATATTGTTTTAAAATTTTGGAGTAAATGTATTTACGTTAGTAATTAAAAAATGTAGACCGAGGGCGGGCCGGAGAGAAAGTAAAAAAATCCTAAATAAATGAAATGTCAGTAGACCTTCATTGTGCATTGTCCCTATAATATGAGTACACAAATGTTTTCCTTGACATATTGCACTGCAACTCAACCTGTTGATATTTTTGATGGTATCTTCACAGGTATCTTTAAGAAATTATACAGGGGAGGTTTATTAAAGTATCTTCCAAGCTTCTCAGGAGATATCAAGATGAAGGTGTTGCATTTAAAATACCTTACTTGCCTTAATGCCTGGGTTTACTATTTTACGTCAAAATAAAAAAGACGCATTTAAACTACCCTATAAAACCGAAAAAATTAAAGGGCGAGTAAAATAATGGCCAAGGTCCTAGTAAAAGTGATTTTTTAAGAGAATAATGGACCAAAAAATAATTATATTTAAATTTATTTTGCTGAACCTCAAGCTGGTCTGTAATTCGTGCTAAGATTTGGCCCCTGACTTAATTCCGGCAATCGTTCAACGTAATTCCGTGCTATCCTCGAAGCATACGTTTTTTTTTTATCAGAAAGCAAAAAAAATGTAAGTGTATTTAAAAATATACTTAAAAAGATTAAAATCATTTAAATTTTTAAAATACAAATTTGAAACAATTTTATAGGTTTAATAATCCTGCGTATAACGATTAGAGATGCCTTAGTTCGAACTCCCGTATAATTTTGCTTTTTATATTTTTCATGTACCTTTCCGTATAACGTTTCGCTAGAGATTTTATATTATTTTAAAGCTTTTTGAGCGTATATCTGTAAAAGATTTTTTTAATAAAAAATTACGAATTAAAATTATAACTTAGCATAAGAGCTGGGTAGAAATCGAATCCTTGGGGCATCAAATTTAGGAATCAATTCCCTTTTAATTTAGGACCAAAGACTGAAATCGATAAGTTTTTGAAAAGATCCGATTCCAAAAGAAATCGATTAATTATGTTTCTAATTTGAGACAAATCAGTTTATAAATGCCAAAATTTTGACCTAGCCCCCTTAAAAACCTTTATATCCTGAATCTGAGGCAAATAGGTTTACAAATGTCAAAATCCGCCATTTTAAATTTTCAATTTTTTACCTAAGATCCTTAATCAGCATCATATTGATTTTCGGAAATAAAGATGAAGAATTTTAAAACGTCCGCTTATTAAAATCTTTAAATAAGGAAACATACCTAACATGTGATTTTGAACCAAAATAACTTGTTTTTAGGTCTAGAAAAACAAAATTGAAATGAAACGTTTTTTTTTATAACTATAGAGTGTGGTATCCAAAAATGGGCATAAATTTTAGTTGCCTTTGATCTTAAAAGTCTTGATTGCTCAATCTTCATAATTTTTAAATATGTTATTCTTTAGATAACCCTAAGGTACTTTTAAATGGGATATTTTATTATTTCTATTCAGGGTCAAAAATTAGGATTTTTTAAAGAATCTAAAAAAAACGTATACGATATAATTACCAAACATAAATCCGCATGTGTAGTCTTCCATCTTTTCGTATAAATATACCTCCGCCGACCAATCAGCATGCGGAGCGAGAAAGGTTGTACATCTATTCTTCTTTCTCTCGCGCACGCCTAAACGGTAAGGCTGCCTCTAAAAGGTACAGACTCGAAGTTGATCCACGTAAACCAAAACATCGATCTTGCCGAAGGGTACAATATCGTGAATGTACATATCGATAATTGGTGAGCATTTCTACTCTACATTTAAAATCCAAAATCAATCAAGTTATCTAACCTCAATTTATGTTAAGTTGTGATCACGTTTGAAGTGAAACAAAATACTTTATTTTATTTATTGTTTCCCTTTCACAGAATTTAAACTTTAGGAATGTGTACTAGAGAACTAACTGAGGAAGAATTATTTGCGGACGTTGAAGATGATGCCGAACACCTTCATGATCTTGTTCAAGATTTAAAAATCCAGAACCAACCAAAAATTTCTCCTGACCTAAATGAAAATTATTGCTCTGAAGATGATTACAGTTATAGTGATGAAGAAGATTACTTTGAACGTCAATATGGTGATGACTGTGGAGTCCAAGGGCAGGGTCAACATACAAATCAACAGCAATCAACAAAAAAAATAAGCAGTTATCAACCATCTGACAACCTATTTAAAAAGTATACTAATAAAATCAATGTAGATAAGTATGAAGTGCCAACATTAGCTAATCATGCAGTAAATCATTTGCTTGCAAATGAAAGAAAAATGGAAAATGATAGAAAGCGAACAAAGGACAAACATGATAGAGCTACAGCTGAACAAGTTATGGATCCTCGTACAAGGATGATTTTATTTAAGCTGCTTAACAGAAACATAATTACTGAGATTAATGGCTGCATTTCTACTGGAAAGGAAGCCAATGTATATCATGCCTCGTCAAAATCTAGCAAAGACTATGCTATAAAAATTTACAAGACTTCCATTTTAGTATTTAAAGATCGAGATAAATATGTTACTGGTGAGTTTAGGTTCAGACATGGTTACTCTAAACATAATCCTAGAAAAATGGTACGAACTTGGGCAGAAAAAGAAATGCGTAACTTGGTGCGAATGCATTCAAATGGTTTAAATGTCCCTGAGCCTATTTTGCTAAGATCTCATGTACTCGTAATGTCCTTTATTGGTAAAGATGGTTGGCCAGCACCTTTATTGAAGGATGTAGATCTTTCACAATCCAAAGCTAGGGAAATTTATAGGGATATAGTTATAGTTATGTGGAAAATGTACAATAACTGCAAATTAGTTCATGCAGATCTGTCAGAATTTAATATTCTTTACCACAATGGGGAAATTTTTATAATAGACGTTTCACAAAGTGTAGAACATGATCATCCACATGCATTTGAATTTTTAAGAAAAGACTGTACAAATATAACAGATTATTTTAAGAAAAGAGATGTAGCAACAATGAGTGTAAAGGAATTATTTGATTTTATTACTGATCCTTCAATAAATGCAGTTAATATGGAGGAATGTTTAGCTAAATTATCAGAAAGAGCTGCAGAAAGGAAAGATTTTAGCTCAAGTCAACAGGTAATACATTTAAGATGTATCTAAGATATATTATTTTATTTTAATTTAAAGGTTTTAGTCAATGCACCAAATTACTATGCAGTTCTGCTGGATAGTATTTGCAACTCTATTAACTTTAATTAGAAAATAATAATATGATATTGTGAATGGTGGATAGCATGATCTGTTTTAATCATTTACACTGATTTGACTTACATATTGAGCCAATCATTGATTATCATTTAGGCTGCTGGGAATTATTAAAATAATTCTGGGTAACTTCTATAATGTTACTTGCCTAAGAAGTGTTTTCTTTAAAAATGTGTGGCCAATTCTTAAATATGCTAGTACTTTTTGGTCTCATTAACAATTATAATAGTACTCTTTGTATAAAAAGTTTCTAGATATACAGCCAAATTTAAGCTGTTTATCTAGGAACCTAAAATATATTGAATACATCTGACACCTATATTTAATTACGTAATGTTGTATTTTCTATACTTATCATAATTTCAAATGGCTTTTTCCTCAATGTTATTAGTAGTTTACAATCAGGGTTCGAAAATATCTGATATTTATTATAAATATCAAAATATCGGATATTTATGATATATTATTATATATTATAAACAGTTATATTCTATAAATACAAAAGTTATTTAATGCTTCTTAAATACTCAATGGTAAAAACGTTTCTGCACTTTGTCAATTACTTTTTTTTGTAAAAAATAATGGAATAAACAAAAAAAAAACTTATTCTTTGATAAGGAAATTTTTCTGACACGACTGACGCCATTAATGCCGGCAGAAGTGTTGCCATTTATGGATTAGAACTAACTATTAGGGAGTATGTTTTAACTCGACTTCAACGCCATGTACATTTGGGAAGTAGAAATACAGTAACAAACGCCAAAAATTACTTAATAATAAAAAAAAATTAAACAATTTTTGTATTGATATATATCATAAAAAATCATTTGATGTATATCAAATATATGTCATAATATATATCCATTGATATATACCCTCGAACCCTGTTTACAATATTTAAAATTGTTATTAAATTTTTCCAAACCAATATTTAAGCCAAGAGTTATGGTGAAAAAATAATTTAGAAAATGTTAGGTATATCTAAAGGGTATGGTGTGGCTCTTTTAACATGACATCGTAGTTACAAGTTCCTCTTAGGAGGCAAGAAGCAAAAAAACCAAGAGTAATAAAGCAAATTTGAAATTAATTAGCCAAAAATTTTACCATAGGTATAATTGACATAGATTACACTGTTTCTGAACTTGAATTATGATTTGTCAAGTCTACTTTGTACATTTACTTATTGCTTAAGTTTGAACATAACTATTTTTAAATTAAATTTTCCATTTAAATAACTTACTACGAAGTTCCATCTACAAATTTCAGAACTTTCAAATAGTTGACATAATTTATTATCCTAAAAAATGGTAAATATTTTTAGGTAGATGAGGAAGTTTTTAAACATGCCTATATCCCAAAAAGGCTAACAGAAGTTATTGACTTCGAAAGAGATATACACCAGGCAAAATCAGGTTTAGCAAATGACCTCGTCTACAAAACATTAGTGGGATTAAAGTCAGATCTAAGTGGCACTGTTCAGCAACCTGAGATACTTCAACGTAATGAAGAAGAGACTTACAAAAACAGTAACGAGGATAATGAGGAGGATATTGATGAAAATTCTGAAAGCGGTGAAGAATCTGAAGAGAATGCAGATACAGCAAGCAATTTTACAAACTCCTCAAGGCCAAAGCATGAAACTCTTGAAGAAAAGAAGGCTAGGAAAAAGTCAGTTAAGGATGCGCAAGCAGAAAAGAGGAAGACAAAAATTAAAAAATATGTAAAAAAACAAAAAGAAAAGAAAACAAAGAAATAATATTTATAATTTTAAATTATTTTTGTATCCTAGATAGATATTATAAAAAGTTATTAAATCAAAGCCTGTTTTATGTACATTTTTTAATGATAAATATAAATTAAACATCTTTTACCTTACTGACAGTCAGGGATTCCCTTAAATAAGGCTTTGCCTATTTAAAAATATTACTTTTTTTAGGTTACAGTGCCATTAAAGATTTATTTTTTTTAAAGAATTCCTAGTGCTTGTTAAATAATTATAAGTATTGTCATTACAACTGCCTAGAAAAGTAAAATCCATTTCTGATAATAACCCTAAGATATTAGATTAAACAAATATTGTTTTTTTTTTAACAAAAATATCTAAACTAGGAAATATCTCTCACTTGCACAAGGACAATAATAGATAATTTATGAGGGAAAAAAAGTACAAGTCTATATGTTAATGAAAACTTAAATTGGTCTTATGTATCATGTACATCCAGTAAAAAAGTTAGGTTTAATCTGCTACAGGATTTTGGTGTTAAGTGGCTATATAAGCAGAGAAGCCCTTAAAATTAGGTTGTTCTACTTTTGAATGTGTTATGAAATATACAATAATTTTGAATGCTATGCATGATATAAAAAAATTAGTACAATTAGTACAGTCATGTCAAATTTTTTTTAGAAACACTGGAATAGTGACTATATGCCTTTTATTACTTATAAATGTCCAATGTTTGTAAATGTAGAAATATTTTTAAAGCACCAAATAATATTTGGTTCGATTTGGTATAATATCTGTTACCTTAGACATCAGCTTCTCCCCACTGTATATCTGTGATAAGCTATTCAATAAGTTGTCAGTACTCATCATGTAAATGGACAGTTAATGGGTGTTTAAAAAATAAATTAAAACAATATTAATTTAATTTAATGGTTATCTCAATAGATCAGTTTAGCAATTTTATTTATCCTATATTGATTTTGTTTGGTGACGTTATTTCATTTAATTGTCTATATATGTAACAAATTTAAAACAAGATTATTATTATTAAATACTTTTATATAAATTCCTTTAAATGCTTAACCTTTACTAAAATTCAAGTCTTAAATATTAAGATATGATACTGACACTATAATGTTTTTTAAGTGAGATGCTCAATTTAGTTGCAAAAAATATTTTTTAAATCATTAGGAGAGTACATATTAAGTAGGACAATCTTAAACTTGGTTCAGTACCATTCTTTGCAACCGAGTTACCTGTACATTAAATAGAATACCTCTTAACAAACCCATCGATCAATCGTTAAAAATTTTAAATTTGGCAATACAGGCGATTTTTAACCAATGCGATCGTTGGGATTGTTACGTTCTTTACGCGAATTACGCCCGTGGTACGCCACCATTCGAAATAACTAAGTTTTGTTAATGTTTAGGTTGAATCATTCCACACAGAATTAACTAAAATACGGCCTAATAGTGAAAGATTTTAATACATAAATAAATGAGTTTTCGTATATTAGGTGCATTGGGTATGTGATTAGAAATTATATATGGACAAATTTATTTTGGAACTTTTTTGAAAATATATTTTTTAAAAATATTTATCCCATCAATACCACTCAATAATTTCTTAAAAATGTGTGACACAAAGATCAATTGGAAAATGGTTCCAAAAAAAGATACATATGATTAAGTATGGGTTGTTTGTTTTTTGTAGATTTTGTTTATATTCTTATGCTAAATATAGATAGTTTTTATTGAGATTTAATTGTGAAACAATATAAGATTAAAAAAAATTATAAGCCAACTCCAATCTACTCAGCTGGATTATTTTGTAAAAATGGTGTACATGCATAAACTAAACAATTTAAATCTTAGTTTGAATCAGCCTACAAACCAAAAACCTTAAGAAACTGGCAAGTACCCAAAGTATATCCTACTACAAAACCTACAAGCAGAGTTGGGAAAACTAAAATTATAGCAAATGAGAGAGGACATCTCTTGCCGGATATAAAAAAGACCAAAAAAAATCCTTGGGGGGAGTTCGCTAGCACTTGGAATTTGCCGAAGAAAATAAACAGAAAAACAGGTAACCATATATTTGTAGATACTATAATTTTAATGTAAACATAATAACTTTGCGTAAAGTTACAAAATTTGTATTGCAAAATCTCTTATTTTAAAATATACCTCAAAAGTTTAAGATTAATCATGATTTTTAAAAAGTGCAGCTTTCACTTTTTTATATCTTTGGACAGTCCACGAAGGCTGAGGCTTAAGTACTAACGTACCGTGGGTGTCTTAAGTGTGGTGTGAGGGAGTTTGTTTATACGGGACTTAAATATTTGGAGACTGGGAGAAGAAAAAACTTCTGCGGGTAGAAGGTTCCATAGTCTGGACACTCTAGGGATTAAGGAAAGAAGAAAGCGGAAAGTTCGGGTTGCAGTTCTAGTTGAACTGTAAAAGGATGCATAAAAGTTGCACTACTTGTTGCTCTGTTGGGAGCTGCCGGAAAAGGAATTATTCTGGCCAACCTCTCTGAGCAGAAGCCGTGAACATACCTATAGAAAAGCGACAGATCCCCTACAGCTCGACGGTTTGCAAGACGTGGAAGCTTTTCTGTAAGCGTGGGATCATTAATAAGACGAACAGCTCTTCTCTGAATGGAGTCTAGAATGCTAAGTGTTGTAGGAGACGCCATTCCCCAGACACGAGAACAATATTCTAAAGAAGGTCTGATTTGGGATACGTATACAGAGTATACAGATTGGAAAAGGAGAAATACTTTCTGGCTTGAAAGAGGAATCCCAGCTTTTTTGAAGCTGCTGATGCTATGGATGTAATATGTTTGTGCCAGTTAAGTAAGTAACGAAAATTAACACTTGTTTCAACTGGGACGATATTAAGATGGCGACTCTTTTCGCAGAACTGATGGTTGAGGCTCTATATTTTGAAATGATAAGTTTAGGTCTTGTGAGAGAGTCATCCGCATTGACCTACGCTTGCTTTCCAAATCTGGCTTACTGACTGGCTTGAGAAATTGAATGCTAGAGCGGACTATGAATAACAGATATAGATCTAATCAAAAGCTTTGGATAAGAGCAACGATCTGGGAATCACCAAGAAACTCAAAGGAACTTGTTCCACTTGTGTGAAACAAAGGAAAGAAGATCAGCTGTGCATCTTCTGTGACGGAAACTATACTGTCTGTCATGTAAGATCTTGTGTTTTTCCAGATACTTCAAGATTGGGAAATAATCAATGTTTCCATTACTTTGCAAACAACAGAAAGAAGAGATATAGGTCTATAGTGAGAAGGGAGACTTTTGCATCTTTCTTGGGAACAGATTGCACACGTGCAGCTTTCCGGAAAAATGCCCGTATTGAGTAAAATTAAGGATAACAAAAAAATGGATAAGCAATACTTTCTTACAAACTCTACTACACATATTACAATCTTGACGACCCTAAAATAAAGAGTTGTTTTTGAGGTAAAGTTATACAAACTGGTGTATGTTTGCATTTTGGAAATAAAGAAATAGAAGATACACTAACAATTTTATCATTAGGAAAGCAAAGAAATATATTTACTTCCCTCAAGATCTTCCTAGATCAGCGCTGCTGTAGTTTCCTTGATATAAGGTAACAAGTACCAATCGTTGATTTCTACGAATGCCAAATCTCCATTGCTGCTAATAATTTAATACCTAAGCTTTTTCAGCATTTTTTTTAATATCCGTTTATATACACCCATTCCAATAAATTATGTTCCTACAAAATACTATTTCTTGTTTGAAATAATTATTTATCTAATATTTAAATGCAACAGATTAAAAAAACGTTAAAAAAAATTATAAGCGGCTATTCCATCGAAGCACACTGAAGTTGCTAGTTAAATGTGTATACACTATGTCAAAGCATTTTAATTTTCCCGGCTTAGCAAAATAAAAATCCACTTATTTTTTTATGTATTTTGTAAAAATCAGCCTTTTTTAATTTGACTCGTTTTTTAGATACAGGCGAATTAAAGTAAAATGTTAAAAATAATGTTGGGTGCATTATTTCTAATTCGGCCATCTTGCTTTAAATGTCTATCTTTTTGTTTGAGTTATTAACAGAAAACTTTTTCTTATTTTATCACTTTTAAACAATGACAACAATGAAAGGCATTAAAATTTATGGAGTGGAATTTTTTTGGTCGAGTGAATAAAAAGTAGTTTAAATATATATATATATATATATATATATATATATATATATATATATATATATATATATATATATATATATATATATATATATATATATATATATATATATATATATATATATATAATATATATATATATATATACAGTAAAGCGCACCGTACTGCGAACATAGGAGGCTCCTGGATGATTTTGGATGTACCCAATTCTAAAACACCAATAATAATTTAGTGGCTTGCATTTCAATTTCTGTCTCGTTTCCTCACGTGGCTCATTTTTGGTTGGGACTGGTGGGGAGTACGGTGATAAATTCGGAAGAGTTATCTGCCCAGTTTAGTTGTGTACTACGTTTTTATTTTCAGTAAGAATATGCAGTGTTTATAGGCAAGTAGCAGGAGCTAGCTAGCATCAACCGTCTTCTATCGGATTTCTTATCAGCCATAAATTTAAAATTGGTTGCTTACGAGACCGCAACGTTTGCTACGGTTTTAAGAACCAAACAGTTTTTCCCAATAAAATAAAAGAATTTTCTCAAATAAATAATGAAACATAGAAGATATTAAAAAAAAATAATGTGCATTCATAGAATAAAAAAAAGAAAAACTCTTTCAAATTATCGAAGATGGTCAAATAAACCATCTTCCTGAGCCAAACAATAACCAAGATTGTCATAAAAACGCCTTCTGACATTTGCTAGAATGTTAAGGGTGATAATCCTAAAAGAATTCTTAATTTGTAATTGCAATTCTTGTAGATTATTAGCCCTATTCTCCTGGAAACCATAAATTTGTGATTTTACGTGACCCCAGAGAAAAAAATCGTTGGGTGAGACCATGAAGAACAATGTTTTTTATAAAATTTTCATTGTTATTTTTCATTTCCATTACAGTTTCACAAAATTGCATTCGTCTAAAATGATCATCAGGGAAAATTTCATGGGTTTTTCTTACTGTGTAGGATCGGTATCCATTTTTTTTTCAGCACTCTTCCCACTGATTTTTTGCTCAAATTAACCTGTTGTGCAATTATATTAATGAAATTGTAGGATTTTCAATAACATTTGCCACTACCATAATTTCCTTCATTTCTCTTTAGTTGTTTTCTTCTGGTGCTCTATTATGTTTATGTTTTCTTGGAGTTAAACAACCAAATGTCAGAAAGTTTTTAATGACTCGGCGAATAGTGAAAATCGTGGGGTAAGCCTGGTTGGAAATAAATTAATAAATAATTCCCTAATTCCCCTATCAGGATTTCCACGGTGATACCATTTAATAATTTTAATTTTTTCTTCCAGTTCGCAAACATCCATTATTAATAATTATTATTTTATTAAAAAAAACTTTTTGGTCGCAAATAATCGACACCGTACAACTATAGCTGTCGAGCGTTCAATAGTAAAGAATTATTTCAGAAATAAACGTATTAAATTGATCGCTTGGCCGGCCGACGCGCGTCTTATAAATTATTGTTTGCCGAAAAATTATTGATCGATAAGCAATGCGTGCGGCGTTTTTAGGTACATCCAAAATCGTCCAGGATCGTCCTATGTTCGCAGTGCTCTGCGCTTTACTGTATATATAAATGTATGTATGTATATTGTATTAAATTGTCTTTTTATGTTGTAGCCGGAATTTTAAATCAAAGTGCCAAGTCGAGCAATTTGGATAAGTTAACTTCCAATAAAACTATAGAAGACAAAGAAAATAGGATTTCTGTTGATGACCAGGTTAGTTTATACAAAACAATCTTAACTAACTATATACCGTCGACCAAACCATATACTACAACCATACCTAACATATTTTCCTTTAACATGTAAAATTTTTATTTTTTGTTGCAGAATCTAGCAGAAGATGAGAAAACCCAAGTAGTTCCTTATGTACCTGGTGACTTAACTGAAGAAAAACATCGATTGAATAATTATGAAGAATTAGCAAAAAACAGGTTTAATGACAAAGAACCAGAAATTCGCAAAGGTTACCCTAGATATAGGGATGATTTTTCCAGAGTATCGCCCGAACCTGAAAGATCTTTATCTGAAAAAGTTAATGAGGTATTAAAAAATAGTAAGGACATGGTTACCTCTGCGTGCAGAGACGAGGAACATAATAATAACATAAAAAATAATAGAATTTTGTCTCCTATTATCAATGCTATCTCGAATTTTAACCTCGCTAAAAAACTACATAAAGAGAATCTGGAACATAATCCCCTACCTGATACTATCACTGACTCTATATATCGCAAGCTTCAGATGCAGAGAACACAAGAGCACGATCCAGGTTTGACTTTAGAAGACAAAAATTTCGCTTGCGGTGTTGGTTGGAAAGGCTACCCCGGGTATGGTCCTACTAAGTGTACAAAATTAAAGGTTTACCGACCAAAAACTTGTGCGCATCACAAAAAAGATAATGTTCCTGATGATAGGCCAAGTAGCGTAAGTAGCTTTGATAGAAAGTGGAGGTTCATTAGGCAAAACAAAGTAACTCCTATGGATCTGGCTATTTGTTGGGACCTAAGTCCGGTTAATCCTGAGGACGAACCGAAGCCAACAACCCATATAGATGGTTCAAATGGTTCTCAAGCCCCCGCTGTATTTTCTTTAGTTCACACACCTAAAGATGATAATGAAAATGTAATAAAATGCGATGGAGTTCATGCATGCGGACCTATTTTTGACCATGGTGCTAAAGCGAATCAGGAGAAAGATTTTAGTTTTCGACAGACCAAGGACTTCTATCTCCAGAAGCAGTGAGACCAGTACAAAAAACTCTCACAGCAGTAAGAGGGCAAAAAGTGCACACGATTTGCGTGAGCACGGGGAAAAAACTAGCAGTATGTCTGATAAAGATGGTAAGAGTAGCGAATTGTTAAAGACCAGGAGGGAAATTCATCAGAGCACTCCAAATTTAAGCAAAAGTACCGATACATCTCCACCACCGTGCAAGCAACATTCTTGTAAGAAACTTGGAAGACGGCTGTGTGTTGCTTGTGAGTTAAAAAACTTACCTGGGGAAAGAAAAATTAAATCCGAATACAAAATGGCGTTTAAAGCAGGCGTGCCACAAAAATATGTAAGTAGACCTTGCTGCAAACTTAGTGTTCCTAGACAAAAAGATCCATATAGAACTCTGAACTATGCTATTCATAGTTTAGCTCCACCTTTTTCTTTGCAGAAAGATAGGCGCGAGGATTACCCGGAACATTGGAGGCTGGCTACCGTATATCAACATTCTTATAAACCTATGCATATAAGAAAAAGACCTTTACTACAAACTGTATATAAATAAAATAATGGTTGGATGTTTTTTTTGTTTAAAATCTTATTGTTTTTAAAACTATAAAGAAAGCAAAAAAGCTTCAAATCCAGATTTTTATAGTCAAATGCAAGGTTTTATTTTAAAGAAATTTGTAATTATTAAAAAGTTGTAATTTTGGCTATTAAAATTATCATTCTTTAGTGGTTTAAACTAAAGCATTGCATAATTAAGTTGCACTATCGTATCGCACCTCCGCTCAACAGCAACACAGAAAATTTGAAAAAAAAAACGTTTTTATTACACCATTATGTTTTAAATACTATAAATTACTATCTCATAAAGGGTCTGTATATTAGTGTCCTATTTTGAGTTGTGCAAGGTAGTTGTCTGTCTAATTATTATAGTGTTGTTTGTTGAGTATTTTTTTTCTTTTTATTATTTCAGAACAGTCCACGAAGGCTTAAAGCATAACTACTACATACTAACGCACCGTGGGTGTTTTAATAAGGCTATATGTTACTACTCGATTTAAAAGAATCTGTGAGCTTGCTCAATAAAAGTGGACATATAATATGCTGTGATGTAATCGTTTATGTTCCTATAGTACTTTCATACTAGATAACATTTTTTACCCCTCCAAAAAAAAAAAAGATAACATTTTTGCTACTGCTAAGATTACTCCTAATTAACAATATTTTGTAAATTTCTTTGTTTATATAGTTACAACTTCGTAAATTTTTTGATTATTTTATCCTTATAGTATTAACGCATTATTTTTCACATTTTTAGAATACTTTATACGCTTTTTTGTACAGCTCAAAAACCTTTGAAAACCGTTCAAGTACTTATGTTCGAAATAATTTCAAACGCTTTTTCTTGTGTCTTACCACAGAAAAGCGCAGTTTTCTGCGTTGGCCACTATTTGAGTGGAGGTGCGATATTAAAGTTCACCAAATTCTAAAGATAATTAATATATCTAACGTAATATTTATCTACTAAACCTATGTAATCTGTCTCCCAACACCCTATCAAAATAAACGATATATTATTAAATTTAAAATTGGATATGACAGATAAATTAAACAGAAGTCTATAAATATATTGAATTTATAAACGGGTACTAAAACTGTGTTGTATATCATTTTAATTTTATTAATTACAAACATTTATAGTTTATTTAAAGACACAGGATATATCCTATAAGCCTATTTAACTGAGTCATGATTAAAATCTTTTAGATATAACCAATATTATTCTGCCAATAAAGACTAAATAAGTATACCTATTGATGAAAGCAATGACTGTTACATAATTTTTGTAACATCGATGAGAATGCTAATTTTGCGTTTTATTTAGGAAGTTATTAAAAACAATTTTTCCCGAAATGGCCCAGTACGTCCCATTTTCATGAACCAGCTTCTTTTTTATATAATGCGATCTTTGAAATCATTTTTATTTGCCTTAGGATCGGAAAGTACAACAAGACCGCAAAGGGGTTACTTTCACAGTATTTTAGGAACCTTTAAGAGTTTTATTGTTTTCTGCAGTTTAGTTGGTTTCTGTCTCGTTTACAGTACAGTCAAGTGTTTAAGTCGATTTTGATATAAAATGGCAAGTTCGAGTCGTGGATGTTGCAAAAATCCAGCCGATAGGTTTTGTTATATATGTGGACGATTTATTATAAAGTCCCAAGCTATATCTATATCTGAGAAAGTCAAAAAAGCCTATTTTTATATTTTAAGTCCCAAACTGGGGATCAAGATAAAAGTTGGGCTCCTCATGTTTGTTGTGTGAATTGTCACGTAAGTTTAGTGCAGTGGATGTATCGCAAGAAAAATTCTATGCCGTTTGCTGTTCCTATGGAGTGGAGAGAACCTACTTACCATGTAAGTGATGGCTACTTTTTGCATCACTTAAACAGAAGGGATTTCAAAAAAGCAGAGATAAAAATTTGAGTATCCAAATTTGCCTCCTACGCTAAAGCCGGTTCCTCATCATTGCCAGGAACTATCGGTACCGATAGCGCCTTTAAACATGGACATCATGTTTCCCACTGTATTTAATTCTTTACCAGAATCTGATCCACAACTTCCTGAGAACACCAGTTGTGACCCAACATTTTTACCAACTACCAGTGAACCTCACTTAATAACTCAGAATGAATTAAATGACTTGGTACGTGACCTATATGATTGTCAAAGTAAAAATCGAAACTTCTTGGTTCCAGACTTCAACAGTGGAACTTGTTAGATAAAAAAGCAAGTGTGTCACTTTACCGAAAACACAATGTAACATTACCAAGTTTTTTTTTTAAATGGAAGGGTCGCTTGTGTCTGTTGTGATATTGATGGTTTAAAGAATGATATGGAACATAATCCTAGCGAGTGGCGTTTATTTATAGATTCGTCGAAATACAGCCTAAAAGCAGTTCTGCTTTATAATGGAAACAAAAAAACCATCTATTCCTTTAGCCCATCCAGTGACAATGAAAGAAACCTACGACTACGAACAAAATGGTTTTTTTTTGTTATTCATCAAACACAATTTCAGAGTTTCAAAGGCAAATAACGCAAAATCTACGTATTTTTCAAGGAAAACTAATAATAACATTTTTGAAGCATTTACAAAGATCTTTTTTTTTTAAAAAAGGTATATATTATAAAAGTTGAGTAAGTTATGATTAAAATAAGGTTAGACCAAAATTTGCAAAAATTTTTGAAAATAACCCTAATTACCATCCTAATTAAAATAAGTCGTAGCCCCCTTTTTCAGTTCTCTTTATCCATGTATTATAAATGCTATTATATAAATTTTAACCGCTTTAAATTGCCTAATTTAAAAAAAAAATGGAGCTGCAAGTGAAAATCAAATATAAAAATTAAAAAAAATGACCTTTTCTTGAAAATGACTCGAAAACTAAGGAGATACGTAAAAATACTAAGGTATCAAATTGTAGCTTTTTGAATTACAAATATTTTGCTTTTTTAAATTTATTGCATGATGGAAATTAAACGAGATATAAACGTTTAAAATGTGTGTATAGACGAGCACTACCTTGCTTCAGCCCTTTAAACTCACCCCCTTTAAAAAAGGGTTTTAAACAGTTTTTATATATAGGACCTCATAGTTCTTGAAAAAAACCAAGAAAATTGTTTTTTAAAGAACTTTTTATCAAAAAAACTGAAGGAGTTATAATTAAAAAAACAATTTTTTAGAGCACCCTAAAAGCGATTCGATGCATTTTTTTTAAAATCTGGTGTTTTGTACTATTTTTTGCATTGTAAGATTGTAAGGGGTGGGTTTTTGAGGATTAAACCAAAACAAAATAAAATTAGTAGTACTTTTGAGCAGTCACATTTCTAATTACAACTCTGTGACAATATTTAAATTTTTCTAGGGTAAACAATTTTTTTTTAATTAAATTTAATAAGAGTTCATTTTCAAAGGCTAAATATATTAAATATTGTTTTAAAAAATTAAATACTTATTTTTCAATTTATATGAGCCTAATTTAATGTGACTTAAGCTTTATTATGGAAGTTCTGAAGGTTTTTGCAATAAGGGGTAGTTTTTACACCTAAAAAATAAAAAGCGACCTTCAGCATAATGGAGATTTTGAAAAGGGGGTAAAGTTAAGCCTGATCCCAAATTTTCATGCAAAACACTGTAATAATATATACATTTTTTAGGGTGAATATATATTTTTTAATCTTAATGAGGGTTGACTTTGAAGGGCTGAAATATTTCAAATAATGTTTAAAAAAAAATACTACTTTTTCAACTTATTTGAGTCAAATTTTACTCAACTTAAGCTTTTGTGTATAGTTTTATAGGTTTTAGCAATAAAGAGTAGTTTTCACCCCTAAAAATAAAGAGCTCCTATCGGCATAATATAGATTTTGAACTGAAGGGTAAGTTAAGCTTAATCCCAAATTTTCATGCAAATCTATGCATTTTGAAGAAATTGCCAGGTTATGCACTTTTTTCAGCTTTGTTTTCTGGACTATATTACATTTGCTGTGTTACTGATAAACCCCACAGAGTGTTATATATTTTTAAATCAATGACGGCCATTTAATTAATTACTGCTTTCTTTTTTAAAAAACTTTGTACAAAATGTGGGAATAAACAGTAACACAACAAATGTTGTAATGATACACAACCGTGAGATTGTCCTTTTTTAACACTTTACATTTTACTCACCTATTTTGATAATTTCTAAGTGGAAATATAAATACTTTTGGTACTGACAATAGACAATTAACATTGCGACTTATGAAAAATTTTAAGATTATTCGATATTTTTGTATATGAGAGTAGATTGATTCTCAGTAACAATGTTATGTCAAAAATTTGTTCTCAGAATTAAATTAAAGCTTATACGATGTGTGCAACAATGAACGAAGTTTCTTTCCCGGCGTTCGTTTTTAAACAGTGTATCTCAAATAAAGACAGAAATAATGCTGTGGTAAAAAGATGTTAAAAAAGAGATAAGGTTACAATGTTATTCCAGTGGGGAACAGTTGATGTAGCGCTGTTCCCCCCGGGTGTTACAAAAGAAACTTCGTCTCATTTTCGCATCCCGTATATGCTTTGATTAAATTTTAAATAATAATAGCATCGTTACTAATACATCATTATACTTACTACAATAAAAGAATATGTTAAAATCAAATAAACGGTTCGCCAGAGTCAAAAATTGCGGCCCTTTTGTACTGGCGGGTTTTTTTTGTGGGGGTGGCTATGTAAACATCTACAAAATATTGTTTAAAATGGTTTATTAAAAAAAAAGATTTACAATGTACAGCCAACTTAATTGGGCGACTGGTAGACAATAACGGTGGAGCCATGATATTTCGTGAACTAAAATCGGACCATTTTATTTCGGGACTGACGAAAGCAAAAACAATTGAGATGCATGGTTTCAATTATAATAACAAGAATTACGCACTGTTCCAATTTTGACTACTTACCTACACGTATAATATTTAAGTAATAAGATGGATCGATTGGACAAACTCAAGTAATATCTAATATCAATGGTTATATTTTATCGTACAAAAAACGGGAGGGGTACCAGAAAGCCGCCCACAGGTAAATGTGCTATATTGGTGAAATGTACATTTAACTAGCCAGAACAACAAATTGCCGTGAATTATTTTACCCCAAATTTAATAGTCATTTTTATAAAACGCACCCATCATTATTTGTGTTTGTTTTAAATTAAATTTAAACCGAAACGTACATTAAATTACAAAGTACTGAAGGATCTATTAAACTTACTTTTTTTTTTAATTAAAATATTTTTGAGTTTGTTCTTATTTCCTTTTACATACTAGAACCCCACTTTTTGATTGGGCAATTAGTATAAAAAAGTGCAGGTGCGTAATTTCTGTATCGTAGCTTTGGGTGGTTTTCGGGACAGTGCGCAATTTGTTCTAAAGAAATTAGGTAGCAGGTCGTCCAGGAAGACCTTTTCTTTATTTGTTTTTGCTTACGTCATTTTTGAATTAAAATAGTTCAATAATAGAAATCGAGAGGTTATATTATTTTCCTGCTTTTAGACAGTGAATTTAGTTTTGATTGTGCTCAATGTTCTTTTTTTTTCTTATTTACTTTAGTTTGTGTTATAACTCGTCAAATTTGCGCGTATTTATATTAAGTAAGAGTTAGTGGACACAGTGTGACTTTAAGAGGTTTGCTTTGGCTTAGAAAGTAAGATTTACCGCCCTAAAGCAGACGCTATTAAAATTCAGTGTGCCAGAATTGGTTTTAACGAGCACAAATGTCCATACAAGCTGGAAAACAACATTTTGAGCATTTGTTATAATAGCTGAAGATTTGTTCACACTTATATTTTATTACCTTAAAAATGTTTTGAATTCTTTTTTTTGTAAGTAAATGACAATGCAGATGCCTAAATTTACAAGAAAAAAATTGTCATTTGTCGTACAGTCGGTCAGTTTTTAGAGACGAGCTCTTTTTTAAGTGTTATCATATTTCTAGTAGCATATTGAGTGCCTCCTTTAATTTTTAAAGATAAGTCCAAGACACGCTGTATATATAGTTTTTTTATTATACAAAATTGAGGATTTAGCTACTTCAGCAAATGGGCTAAACCCTTTTATATAATAGTATAATGGCCGGTTGCACCAACAATTTTAAGGAACCCTTAGCGTTAGGTATTCCTTAAATCTCCAATGTAGTCAATCACATTGTTTGTTTGGCCATTTTAAGGATTACCTTGTGCTAAGGGTTCCCTAAAATTGTTGGTGCAACCGGCCATTATTAAAGTACATCACTTGTATATAATAAATATATTATGGGCTTATTAGGTCACCTAAATCAAATATTCATTGTATTTAACATATAATAGCATAAATAATGTAATAATACATTAACTCAATGGGCACTTTAAGGATATGAGGCGTCTTCTGCCCTTTATATTTATAGTAAATTTTATGTTGGAAAATCGATTTTAAACATGTTGTAAGCTAAACCTATTTTTTTTTGTCTAAAAAGTAGGTGAAGAGAGAAAATATTCTCCCGATAGCCGGAGATTAGGTTACACATCTAAAAAATGTAAAGCAATTTTTATCTTGTCGGTGGTCGATAAAATAAAATATGAATAAAACGCCGGGTCTGTATTCTAAGACGTATAGTTGTAGATATCTTCACTATAGGGTAGACCGAGGCGAATAGGATCTTTTTTTTTTTTTTTTTTGAGTATATGAAAACAATACTGAAGTGTAATATATGTAACTTTTATTGGCAAAATGGTAATTAGTAACAATCCAGCTGCACAATAAACATTTTACAACTTAAATTCTTTATTCATTATTCAAAATATTAATTTAAAACGACAGAAATATTTGAATTGCCCCAATTCTCGGGAGGCGAATGGGATCGTACATAACATATATTTAAATCAACATTGTCTTAACCCTACAAACTTTGAAATCATTATCAAAATTAAAATAATAAATAATAAGATCATCAGACTTATTCTTTTTTCTACAGCCTTTTTACCAGTTTTAAGTTTTTTCTTAGCATCTAAAAGCTCTTCAGCATTCTCGTCTAAGATTGGCTGTCCATCACGTGTCCTAATGACACCTCTGGAAACAGAAACTCTTCTTTCTAAGCTTGTGTATGGCAAATCGTAAATCTCAGCGGCCCGACGTAAGGTTAGCTCTTTGTTTAGGATTTTATTTAGTGCTTCTGTCATTTTTTCCTGGGACCATTCACCCGCATTTGTTTTTATTTTGTACGTGCAAACCATCTGCATTAAAATAAAAATGTATCCTTAACTTCAAATATAAATCGCTTTAAAAAAGTGATCCAATTCGCCCCTGATAGCGTGATTCGAATAACCCCATATTAGAGACTTGACGCGATGGCACTTATGTACTAGTCCAATTAAAACACTACTGATGGCGGGAGAGGGTAGTAAGACGACAGTCACTAACGTTTCGTAAACGATTTTTTTCAAAATATTAACGATTTCCTATTTTGATCCGATTTTCCCATTGCTCCAATTCGCCCAATCGGTCTACCCTAACTCAGAACATATTTACAAAACAATGTGAAGGAGTACTTACCACATATTATTATTATTATTTTATCAATGCAAGTATGCATTAATTGCATTTAAGATCTTAAATTATACAGGCCTTTAAGGGTTTACTACAGAGTAGTAAGTACTCTTAAACCACTGTAAGATTTAAGATGTGGCTATAACTAAATATATGTATTAAGGGTTTAAGCAGTGTTAGCTTAGGAATAACGACGGATGTTAATGTTATTTTCATTAATGATCCCTGTGTGTACAAAACAGTCATTATTAATTATGTTTTGATCAGGTAGTGTAGATAATAAGACAAAAAAATTTTAAATAAATGTTTTTTTATTATGTTGTTTTATTTAAAAAAAATTCTAAGTAATAATAAGAATGTTCACTATGTCATTCAATGACGGCTCGTGCCCTAAAATATCGGGGGCTATATTAAAATAGAACATCGGACAATACATTTTTCTGGTGTTTTTTTATATTAATACAAAGATTTTCTATGTTCAGTTTTATGTATAGAAATAAAAATTATATGTGCTACGACAATCTATTTTTTCGGTCCTGTCTAAATAAAGCAATAAACACGGAAAACAAAATAGGGCGTTTAATGTGTTACTGCCGTATATCCATTTTTTTTCTTGTAAATTTATCAGCGAGCTAAAGTCGGGAGAACTCATCGTTTAAAAAATTTTGTATATTATTTGCCATTCTTTCCATTACTTAAACAAGCAAGGCAGCAACAAATACAATAATACCCCAAGCAACGAATCAAATCCTACTGGCAAAAAAATATCCCCTCTCACGTGCTAAATCACGTATGAAATAGATCGCCGGTGGGGTGCAGTTTTTGAGTTAATTAATTTAATACAAAATATAATGTTTGATTTATTGGTTATTTATATTTTATCTCAGTAGGCTACAGCCAGAGCTGTCAAAACTTGAAGTACTTCAAGTAAAATTTTACTTGAAGTACTTTTTCGTACTTCAAGTACTTTTTATTAGGAGGTACTTGTACTTGGTTAGTTTTTATGAAGATAATTGGATTTTTACTTGATTTGACCAAGTAAATTACTTGAAGTATTTATTTAAGTACTTGAAGTAAAAAATCAACCAAGTACTCGAATTTACACGCCTTAGATAATCGTACAAACAAGTTAAAACAAAAATATGCGCAACCGCTGCTGTTTCTATTATATTGCATTACAGCGCTCATTTGAATTGGATCCAACAGCAAGACAAGTGTAATTACTGAGAATTAGACTTTTTGTTCTTCTTTCAAAATCAATCCTTATAAAAAATCCTTTATTTTCATACCCAATTTGTTATATTTAATAATGATTACTAACAGCCATTTTTCATGACAATTTTATTATCGAATGCATTCAGGATACGAAACAATTTCCAAATCACTCCCGAAAATGTCAAAAACGTGACAGTTCAAGAATATTCTATTGGTGCGATTTGACGTTTGTCCTTAAAGCTTTTAGGAGTTGTTGGAAAACCCCGTTTTGAGGAATAAACCCTCTAACTTCCTTACAAAAAATACTACTCAAGTATAATTTGTTTTACTTGAAGTACTTTTAATTACTTCAAGTACTTTTATGTACTTCAAGTACTTTAGTTTACTTCAAGTACTTTGGTGTACTTCAAGTACTTTGTTTTACTTCAAGTATTTTGTTTTACTTCAAGTACTTTAATTTACTTCAAGTACTTGGATTTACTTTAAGTAAAATACTTGGATGGTACGTGGTACTTCAAGTACTTTTTCAATTTACTTGAAAATGCAAGTATATTTTAATGAATACTTGGTACTTGTACTTGAAGTAATTTTTAAAAAATTAAAAACTTGGTACTTGTACTTGAAGTACTATTTAAGAGTACTTTGACAGCTCTGGCTACAGCCTTTGTGCCCTTATGAACCAGCCCCCACCGAAGTCATCTTAAAAGCAGATTATAAATAAATACTCGATCTCATCTAAAAAAACGAAAATTTTACTTAAACTTCAAGGTTAAGACTCGGTAATTATTTAAAAACTTTCTTTTATTGTTCAGGGCATAAGTTTGGTGTACTCCACAAAAAATGGACTTTTCTTTACAGTTTCCCACACTTTATTACAGTAGACTAACCAAGTTTTCTCAGTTAGCTGAACGTGTGTTAGGGAATTTTTCGTGGCTCCAAACAAGTTGGCCCTCAGTCTTTTTACTAGATCCTCTAAAGGTGGATGGCCACAGTAAATATCACCTAAAAAAATATGAGGTGTGAAAAAATAAGATCTGAAAAAAAAGCGACTGTTATTCACAAGTTCACCATATAAAACTTATACAAAGTATATTTGTTATAATAATATTATGTCTGATCAAGCAATAAAAACACCTTTTTCATAATATGGCCAAGTTTAGTGCCAAGCAAATCCACACTCAAAAGCACTTCAATTTTTTAAATAAATTCTAAGATAATACTTAGGAAATAAAAAGAGCTATAAGTCCTTTAATTGATAATTACCATATTACACACATAAAGAAAACTAATGGGAAACTTTAAGGCATTAACAGAATACACTATAGCAAAACTGTGAATACAAACTTATTTTCACTAAGCTTACCATCACATTCATTGTTATACTCTGGTATTAAAAACAGATTAACTTGATTTCCACAATTTTCTGGATCTAATGTGTTTATAATCCTTCCAGATCCCAATCCTAGATTTGAATGAAACAGAAGTTTTGTTTTTTGGAACAGAGTTTGATAAACCTTAAATTAAAAATATATAAAATTTGTTTATGTTGTAAAGTATGTTTACAAACTCTTCTGTCCTTTACTACTTGCCTTTTTTTTAGAGCAAAACATACTTTAAACAATAACTGAATAGGGGTAACTATCAATAAGCAAAATATTATTGTTGCTATCAAAATATGCTTCTTAAATATAAAATTTAATTTTAAAACATTAAAGGTATTAGCAGCTCCTAAACTAAACATATTTTGATATGTACCTTTTGCATAATTTTAAACTGTTTAGGAGAAAAATCAGCCATTTGTGCTCTATTCTGTATCATGATAAGATGTGGCAAATGTTCAGAGTATTCATCTTCGGGTTTGAAATTGTCGGTTTTAACATTTCTGCTGTCTGTATAAATCTAAAAGGAAAATGCTGCTACATACAATGTTATTTATTATAGAAAAAAGGGGTACCTAATTTTTTGTCACTTGTATACCTTTATTAGTTATCATTAGTAGTTTAATAAAAATATTTTATTTTGTTTTTAGGATCAAGCTAACACCATTAAAAAATTGTTTACTGTTCTTGTTTGTTTTTGTGCAGAATCTGTTAAAAAACATTGGAATAATCCCAGCTTACCTAATTACATTACTGTCAAAAAACCAATCTTGTACAACCAATAAAATATGACACACAGACATTAAAAAAGCAGTATACTGCAATCCTTGTATCTCTCCACTATTTTCCAGAGGAATAAACTCGCTGACCAGATTCGTTCTTTTATTTTCACTTTCTATAAGGTCGTCTAAAACTGATACAGATAAAAATGGCTGACAATCTAAGAATATTACACGATTTGACGATACATAAATATCAATTCCTTGAGTAGTGTTAACACAGTTTTCTATGTCTTCTACAGATTGTGTCTTAAATGTAGGACCATCTTCTAAATGTGTATCCATTAGTCGATGTGTTAGGATTGTTACCCCATTTTCAACCTCCTCTGTGGTTTCAGCACATGGCTTAAAAAGAGTCTTCTTCAAGCTTTCTGTAACCTAAAAAAAATACCATATTAATTTATTTAATGACAGTATTGCATGTTTTTTTAAGCATGATACATATTTAAACCTAAAAAAAGTTAAAACATAGTTGACTTACTTTTTTTTCAGTTAATAAATTTAAAATAGTAGATTTGCCCACACCTTGACTTCCTACAACTCCAACCACTATAAAATCACTATTTTCTTGAAGAAAATCTTGTAAATGTTCTGTACTTATAATACCATCATCGATAAGTTTCATTGACTTCTTCATAAGTTTAAAAACTGGAGGAATAGCTAAAAAAATAAACATATATATTATAAATGTGTGTAATTTACCTTCGAATATTAAAAATATAGGATGAAAATCTCACTTGTCAAATGATGGTCGGCAATTAAGTTAGACAGCACCTGTTTATTTTATTGCCAATGTTTTTTATTGTAAGAAAAAAATTAAACACAAATTACGAAAATAAATTTCTTTTGCAAGAAGTCATTACAATCGGTGAACTAATTTTTTTCTTTGGTTTGCTTTCAAGATAAAATGCCAAGTTTTATGATCAAGGCTAAAAAGAATACCATTTTCAATAATTGATTTTCAAAAACGACTGGGGAGAAAAATAAACTTATGTTAGGAAAGTGAAACAAATATGATTAGGTTTACTAAAAAAACTATTACCAGCAATCATAAATCATAATAAAATCTGTTTCTAACAAAAACAAAAGTTCATGGTAAAATTTTACTTATCGGACATGATGCTGATATTGATGATTTTTTGCGATGTCGATCACAAATCTAAAAAAAATTCCGGTAATCTTTGGTTTTTCAGTTATGAGGCCTCCAAGTGGACTAAACTTAAAATAGACAATACTTTCTAAAACTCCTCCTTTTTTATACTGATTGCTATCAAATGGGAACATACACTGATTGGGAACTTACATATTAAACAAATACATTTAATTTTACAATATTTTATTGCTAATTTTTATAAATCGTGTATAAATGGTTAACACATAATTAAGTAATTGGGGTACTTTTTACTAAAAATAAGCAATAAAATGTTTTAAATATTAGTGTATTTGTTTAATCTGTAAGTGCCCAATCAGTATATATGTTCACATTTGATAGTTTCAAAAAGAAGAAATTTTCCATATAAAGGTTAGTCCATTTTGGAGGCCTATAACTGGAGAACCAGAGGTTACCAGAATTTTTTTTAAATTCACCATCAGCGCCCCATGCAAAAGATCATCAAAATTGACGTCAAGTCCGATAAGTAAAATTTTACCTTATTTATTATTGTATTGTATTGTTGTCTTACTCTCATTCTCCTTAGACTGAATGCCAGTTGGGGCTGATTCGCTTTCTTTAGCTTTCTTCCTCACATTTACAGCATTATCATCAGTAGTAGGATCCCTAACTTTTAACAAAATTGTAGGTTGTTTAACATCCGAGGAGCTGGCTTCCTTACTTTCCTTCTGGGGGGTTGCACTACCTCTACTCGGAAAGTTTCTACCATCCGTTCTGCCACTAGCAGAAACATCCTAAAATGAAATGGTTTATAGGCCCTTGTAAAGAAATCTAAATTCAATAAATGTTACTCTTGGAAAAGTCCGATTTTTGTTTGAAATTATTTTCTTGCGATCAAAATCTGACATTTTCTTTAAAACGGGGTTCCAACCAATCCAACTTCCTAATGGTAATTGTATCCTTAATTCTTAGGAAGTTGCCTTTCGGTGGGATAATGAAAAACTGGCAGTCAACCAGATCCTCAGCTTTTAAAATAAGAAAATAAAAAGTGACGAAGCTAGATAAACTCGGTCTTACTGTATTTTAAGTAAAACATATTATGAACAGTTGTTTGTATTACCTTAAGGGTTACGTCATTCACCCCGTTTTATGGTTTGGATTAGAGATGGGTTGTGTAACAGGGTTGAAATTACAACTTGCATGAGTATATTATACGTACGGTATACGTTTATTACACGTATAATAAACTTAACCTCTTTAAATAACTGGGATTTGTTCGGAATAATATTATATATATATAATTGGGGTTATAAAGGTTTTATAATTTTAATTACGTGTTCAATATTATTCCCAACAAATCGAATTCAATATTTTTCCGAACAAATCCCAGCAATTTAAGGAGGTTAAGTTTATAATACGTTTGTAATATACGTATTATACTTATGAAACTTGTAATTAACCAATATTACACACGTTAAAACTTTGGAGTACGAGTTTATTAATCTAAATGGGGTTATGACATCCGCCATATTGAAAAATTCTTGTGTGACGTCAAGAAGGGTCCATTTCGGCCATGTTGGATTTTATGCCGGACAGTGGCGTAGAATTGAGGTGGAAACGAAAAACTGCTTTAATACCGACGAACAAAATTTATATTTCAAAAATATAAATGTAATTCAATTAAGTGTTGAAATTAAAAATTAAAGCGACAACACGACGATGGCGTACCTTTTCAATGGTATCTACTACATTAAATATTTTAAAAAAATTATTAACACCTTTTTTTTCTTTAATAATACCCACCTATATTACGACGTTTATAAAATTTTATGAGCAAGTTTGTCCGCGAAGGCTGAGGCTTAGTATGAACGCCCCGTGGGTGGCTGAAGAGAGAACTTTTTGGTGTATTGCACACTAAGGACTAATTAAAACTACACGACTAAACACTACCAAAAACAATATAGTAAAAATGGTCAAAACCAATAAAATATCAACTCTGTACACAAATATTTTCAACTGTAAAAATAAACCCATATAAAAACTTCGACTTGTGGCACGACTCTGTCCACAACTGAGAATGCTAGTAACTTTTAGAGTTACCCGACAGGGCCGCCAACATAAGCGACCCCTTTCACACCTTCACCTCTTGGACTTTTTCTATCACCATTCTCGACGATGTCATAACCCCTTTAGATTAATAGACTCTGGAGTAAACAAAGAGACTCCACTCGACAGAGGCGTATTCAGCACTTTTGTGTTGTTTATTTTTGCAATCCTTTATAGGTGTACTATAAACGATTACAAAAATAAATTAGAAGTGTTTGGGATAAATATATATTTATATATTGTAAAAAATGGTATATATTTTGCAAATATGTATATAAATACCTAACTGATCGTTAAGTTATGATATAAAATGAAAAACTAAAGAAACTACCTATTTTATAAAATAAGTTAAACAGTTAGTTATTTTGGTAAAAAATATTAAAATTTTATAAATTAGTAAACATATCATCAGAGTATCCACAAGGGTATCCCCCATATCACTCAAAAAATAAGCAGAAAGAATTGAAATATAGCCAAATAAAATCTTTGTGCAAGATAAGATATCATCCAAGGAGCGCTTCGGCATATTATTAAAAAAATTAAGGCGTTTTCAAAAAAATAATCTTTTTTTTGTTTCGTAGTCAACCATATGTGAACTGAATTCATCCATAGAAGGGAGAAGGCTTGATGTATTTTAACTAATTTAATGAAAAGAAGTCCTTAACTGGCCTTTGAAAAAGTTAAAGAAAAAAAAAGTCAAGTTAGAAAAAATGAAGCTTGAAAGAAACAGTGCCATTTTTCATAGAAAATTTTTGTAAATAAATAATAAAAAATTTTCTTTAATAATTAATTATTAAATAAATGCAACTTGACTTGTACAAACAGCATACAAATTTTGCCTTCA
>JAHBCN010003240.1:0-77766 GCA_019359885.1 Listronotus oregonensis | reverse complement strand
AAATTTGTCAGTGGTATTTCTATTATTAACGATCTAGTTAAGGCCTAATTATATTAAAATTATTAAGTTCCGTTTTAAACGCCGTTAAGTCCAAAGATAGGCTTTATGGGACACCTTATCGAAAATACTTCGGAAAAAAATGTACGCCACTGACCTTTTGGGCAATGTTTAGTTTTTTAGTTTAAGCAACTAAAAGTACAACTTTTTTGTCCCCTAATATGTTTTCCTCTTTTGTTTCGTTGTCTAAAAAAAAACCATTTATTGCATGTATCTGGACCCAATTTGTTTCGATAAGGTAACCCCTGAGACGTCACTGGACTTAATAATTTTAATATAATTAGGCCTAAATTAAGCCCTTATTAATAGAAATAACATTAGCAAATTTCAAGAAAAGTGGATGAATTGGATGTACTAACTAATTTAAAAGTAAGAAAATTGAGTTTTTTATTATTTCTTTTATGTTCTCTGACCTTCCCCTGAAAACAAAGGTTAAGTTATAGTTTTTGCTGACTAAGTGTACAAAATAAATTGTGTAAATTAAATATTTAATACTGCTGTGTGTTTATTTAGGAATCGCAGACAGCATAATAAATGTCTTTTCTAAAAATAAACAAAGTAAATTATACTCGAATATGATACAGAATATAATACAGTTCCCTAAATTGTGAATATTAAACCTGCAATACTGTCGCCGAGTTACCTGATATTTTGATAAATGGATTTACGAAAAGTACATTTGTAAAATAAAGTGTTTACACAAAAGATATAAGGAAGCACTAATTAATTTTAATGAAATGAGCAATAAATTATGGACAAATCTCAACATTTAATAATATGTTTAAAGTCATCCTTTTATATTATTTGAATATCAAAAAGATCTTTAAAAAATTGTGAGATCGGCTAGTCTACAGTACATAGGTATGTCAACTTTTTTTTTATTAATATATGTAGTCACAAACAAAACAAAATAACACGATTTTATTTTTAATTTTCTAGAGGTTTTAATATCGTGGACTTATAGCGGCTCCTAATAAAGCAAAACATAGTGCCACTTATATGCCTTCCTTATAGCCCACCTGGAGAAGCCTCGAACTTTCCACTTTGTTTGTTCCTTTATACCCAGAGTGTCTAGACTGAAGAACCTGTTGCCCCCAGAAGTTATTCCTTTTTCTTTAAACCTCAAAAGTTTTAAGTCCTGTGTTAACAAACTACCTCTTACCTCACTAAAGACACCCACAATACATTACTATTTAGACTTTAGGTCTTCGTTGATTGTCCCAAAGATAAAGGTAAAAAAACATTTTTGAAAAACACATTTTAAATTGAATTGTTTTTAATCCCGGAGTATATCCGTTTGTTATTTGTATTTCCTATTGAATTTTGCAGGCGTTTCTCCAATCGGACATGACATTATTAATGCTATCTAATTGGTGTCAGATGATTAACTGGGAATATCCTCTTTGCAGGGTTCTAATCATATAAAAGGGCTTAATATGTTTTCCATGTCTACAACCTAGACATACAAACTTTAGTTACAAATACTGATATAATTTTTAAAAATATTTCTGCTTGATTTAAATTCTATCAGACGTTATCTAGCGTCTTAAGTGTAGATTAATAAAAAACGACAGACCTAAGTCTGTATTAGTTTTGCTTTTAAGTCTGTTTTAGTTTGGGACAGTTAACGAAGGCGTAAAACCAAGTCTTTACGTACCAATTCATATTACAAAACGGTCCAATTTTTTTTATTAAATAAAGTTGTTTTATTACTTTATTATTATTGCCTTACCCTGAACCTGAAATTCTTTTATTAAAAAACTCTCACGGCCGAGTGATGATCGCGTTGTCAAATTTTGCAATGGACTTAGCAATTGTTTAAAGTTAACAACGGTTTAGAATGTTTAACAAAATATCAGATTTTGACAGATTGCCTACTAAAATCATTGAATAACACTGACAATGACGTTTTGTTAAACATTCTAAACCGTTGTTAACTTTTAACAATTGCTAAGTCCATTGCTAAATTTAACAACGGGATCATCACTCGGCCGTTAATGAAATAAAAAAAAACTCTACTTAAAATTGCTTTTTGTATGTCTTGGGGTAGAAATCAATATTGGTATGTAAATATTTACTTCTAAACTTTATGGAAATCATATATAGATCCTAAAAACTACATGCGGGTATGTGACTTATTATGATATTAAAATATAAAGCTATATTGGAAAAACAGGTTTTTATTGTTAACATCTTACAAATCAAATTGTTAATTTTAACCATAGAATATGTCATATAGTTATGTAAATCGTTCTACAGGGGCAGTCATTATTTAATATTTAATAAATTTAGCAGCTTTCAATTTCTAATTCCCTTACTAAGTCGTGGGTTTTGTACAACATCGTGAAGCGAAATAATTACCCTTGCATATACGCACATCCCGCAGTTAATTTGCCTCATTTGTGTTCAGTCCTTAATAGTCGGATAGCCAATGACACATGTTTCATTGATTGATTTTGCTAGAAATTTTACAAAATTGTTTGGATAGGATCAAAACCAACTTAACTTTTGAAAGTCTTTGTTGGCTTAATCAGTAGATTACTCATTTCTAGATAACTATGTGAACTTTCTACCTGAATCAAACACTTCATGAAACATCATGAGCTTTTGGAGTGTGCAGTCCAGTACTAACTTTATAATTTCAAATGGATTTATTATATGTATTTAAAAAAAAAAGTCAAAAACCAACAAGAACCTTTATTATTGATTCACATGTTTTTTTTTTTAATTTACTTATTAAAAATCAATATATTTTTAATGCCGCCTTGCGGTGTTGTTATTTGCTATTGAGATGTGTGCTAGATCGCTGGTTGATCGGCACTGCACACGTAAGACAGTTAAAATATTCTCCGATAGTCAAGGAGCTCTTAAGGCTCTTGAATCCAGCCGGTGCAATTCGAAAACCGTCTGGAATTGCAAGGATGCGCTGACCAAACTGGGTCAAAACAATAAGGTTACACTACAGTGGATACCTGGACACACCGGCCTAGAGGGTAATAAATCCGCAGACCTCCTTGCCAAAAGGGGGGCGGAAACAAAATTCCCAGGGCTGGAACCGGTCATCGGTATATCTTATGGAACGGCCAAACAGTTCATATCAGCTTGGATACAAAGAGAAAATCTTCGGTACTGGCATGGACTTTCGGGTCTCAGACACTCGAAGGCCTTCATAAGCCCACCGAACCGACAATGTACTGTCAAACTACTGGAGCAATCAAGGGTACACCTTAAAACTCTAGTGGGACTGTACACGGGACACTGCAGATTAAAATACCACATGCACAAGAGGCCTAGCGGAAGACGCCGAGTGTTGCATGTGCATGGAGGGGGATGAATCGGCAGAACACATACTGTGTTCGTGCCCAGGAATGGCACGACTAAGATTCGCAATCCTTGGCAATGACACCTTATTGCCGGGGGGGGGGTTAAAGATCTCTCTTCCAATCGGATCATTAGGTTTATTAGGTGTCTGCACATGGTGGGAGAAATATAAAAGGGTGTGAGCCACAATAGACCGATCGGTCGCGGTGGAAGGGTGTTATACCCACTCACTTTAAACCTACCCACCTACCCCCCTCGTACTGCAGTTTTTTTGGTAACTCATAACAAAAGTACAAACTAAAATTGGTACACATTTTAACGTAGAATGTAGTTAGATATTCCTAAATTTAATAGTTTTTGAGCTATAAACCAGAAATATGATTTTTCTTATAGAACACCCTGTATGTTTTAAAATCCTTAAATTATTTCAGATATTTTTTTGACAAATATGTGTTATATTTAAAAAAAGGTTTACATTTTTAGCCCATAAATCGTTCTATTAAAATTTTAATTTTATTTTGCGTTGTACTAAAGTAATATTAATTTAAAAAAAAACTAAAAAAACTGGTCTTGCATTTTTTAAAGTTTATTGCTTTTATATTAACTACTATTATGTCCGGTGTCTTTAGAGAAAACCCTAAAACTACAACTATAATTACCCGTTTTTAGTTTTTTTTTAGTTTAAGCCACTAAAAGTACAACTTTTTTGTCTCCTAATATTTTTTCCTTTTTCCTTCGTTATCTAAAAAAAATAATTTATTGCAAGTCTATGGACCCAATTATTTTTAATAAGGTGACCCCGGAGACGTCACTCGACTTAATAATTTTCATATAATTAGGCCTAAATTAGGCCCTTATTAAAATTATATAGGCTGGATGTACTTACTTATTTAAAAGTAAGATAAGAAAGTGGATTTTTTTTATTATTTCTTTTATATTCTTTGACATTCTCGTAAAAACAAAGGTAAACTTAAACCGGTTGTAGTTTTTGCTGACTAACGGTGGTTTGCACCACTAACTCTTAAAAGTTCATAATAACTAAGTAGCACTTAGTATTAAGGTTGACCTTAACGATTAATAGCTTTGCACAAGTTACACTTAGTATTTTTTTAGATAAGTATTAAAAATGCTTGGCAACATTGTAAAAATTGTCCAGTTTTGATGTTTGGTAACTAGAGCCGCATTATTAGTAAAGAAAAAGAAGACAATTTGAAAAAAAATTAAATTTTTGTTCCCCAAAAAGTTCTAATTTGTTTCTTACCACAGTTCATATTTTAACAAAAATACGGTTTTTATTTGCGTAATTGTTAATTATTTGTCATGTGCATTCATAATGAGTGAGAAAAAGAAAATAGAAAAAGGGCTCCAACTTTTCGGTTAGGAAAAAAACTCTTTTATTAAATATAATCCACGATTATAAGCACATAATAGAAACAGACTTCGCTTCAATATAATAAAAAAAATTAAAAAAATATATACAAGTTGTCTCTTTAACATTGCAAAAATTTTTACAGACGGGCATTTTTGGAAAAAAATATGAAAAAAAGGCCTAAACCTCTTAACTTTCTATCGGGCTAAATTATTAAGAAAAAGAGATTAGATTATTTTATTTTATAAATGTGAATGAAATGAATAAGGGCATAAAAGTTAAGATAGTATTTTTCCAAGGCTTTCTTTCAACAAAATTTATAAATCTGCTACACTGATAACGGGTTAAAATTTGCACTCATAATGGTTTTCCATTCTATTATTGTATTGAATGCTGTCTTCGTATTGTCGCCATGTATTTGATTAGTTTAATCGAAAACAGCAAAATTAACAAACAAAATGCACTGGACAAAAAAGTTTCTATATAAGTAAAGATTTTAGACTGCATTTTCTCAATTGCAGAACTCCAACCTTAAAAAAAGATTAGGTCATGATTTAAAATATTTATTTTAAATTAATTTTGAAAATTTACAAACACAACACAAATAATTTAACGCTTTTACCACCAAAACAATTAAACTTTTTATTTTTGAGGTTATAAAATTACTAAAGTATTACTTAAGCCAAAGAAATCTTCGGCTTAACTAAGTTTTAGTTTTAAGTGACAGTTAACCGTTAAGTTTCTGTTGTGCAAACGAAATCTTACACTTAAGTATCACTTAAAGTTAAGGTTGTCCTAAGTATCACTGGTGCAAACCCCTGTAGGTGTACAAAATATATTGTGTAAATTAAATATTTAATACTGCTGTATGTTTATTTAGGAATCGCAGAAAGCATATTAAATGTCTTTTCTAAAAATAAACATGGTAAATTATACTCGAATATAATACAGTTCCCTAAATTGTGAATATTAAACCTGCAATAATGTCGCCGAGTTACCTGATATTTTGATAAATGGATTTACGAAAAGTACATTTGTAAAACAAAGTGTTTACACAAAAGATATAAGGAAGCAATAATTAATTTTAATGAAATGAGCAATAAATTATGGACAAATCTCAACATGTAATAATATGTTTAAAGTCTTTCTTTTATATTAAAATATGGTTTATTATTTATTAGATTATTTAAATACTGTAAAGATTTTTAAAGAAATTTGTGATCGGTTAGCCTACCGCATATAGGTATGTCAACTTTTTTTAAATAATATATGCCACAAACAAAACAAAATAACACGAACAATATTTTTAATTTTCTTAAAGGTTTTAATATAGTGGGCCTATAGCTGCTCCCAATAGAGCAACATGTAGTCCCACTTATATGCCTTCCTCTGGAGAAGCCTCGAACTTTCCACTTTGTCTGTTCCTTCATACCCAGAGGGTTATCCCTTCTTCTTTAAACCTCCAAAGTTTTAAGTTCTGTGTTAACAAACTACCTTTTACTTCACTAAAGACACCCACAATACTTTAGTATTTGGGCTTTAAGCCTTTGTTAATTGTCCTAAAGGTAAATGTGAAAACAATATTATAAAAATTAGGAGTACATTAGTTTCAAATACCTGAGTCCAGCTTTCGTACCATCGTTTGAGCGGTCGTCTCGGAAGTCGTCCGTTGGCTGGTTTTCTATTTTTTGCTATCTTTGGCAGTCGATCGTCAGCCATTCTATCCACATGGTCTCTCCACTCTCTCCTTCTTACACGAGCCCATCTCACCACATCCTTTTTGTCGCTGCTTCTCTTACAATTATATAAAGTATGTCTGGTTATGCTTCTGAGGATCCGCATTTCCGTCGTTCTTAAGATACGTTTGGTGACCGTGTTTTCTGCTCTGGTTTTTATAGCATAATTCATTATATGCCTCACGCAAGCTTTGTATTACCCTACTTTACTTCCCGTGCTTATATGTTTGTTTCTCCAAATAATATCTCTTAGATATCCTGATACTAATGCGGCCTTTGTTGCTTGAAATTGAACTTCGTCTTTCAAATCTCTGTTGCTGGTGATGTTTGTTACAAGGTATTTAAATTTCATAACCTGCGTTACGCTTTGGTTATAGGCAGCGAGCTTATATCTCCTTGGTTCTTTTGATATAGTCAGAGACTCTGTTTTCTGTTCAGATATTTTAATATCAAACGTTTTTTGCATTCTGCTCGAACCTGAACAGTAATTTTTGTAAGTTGTCTTCGACCTCGGCGATTATGACCGCATCGTCAGCATAGCACACTATATTTAACTCTTGGTTGCCCATCCGCAGGGCTCAGGCTGTCACCCTGTCGGATTCCTGTTGAGACAGGTATTTTCCTTGATAACTTGTTTTCTGTCTTTACGTTTGTATGATTACCAGTATTTATTTTTTTGATAACATCAATGACATTAGAATATTCCCTTTTTTTATGCAGGAGTTTTATGACATCAGCCTGTTTCACTCTGTCAAAAGCTTATGTTAAATCTATAAAGCACATAAATGCTGTTTTATTAAATTCAATTGCTTTTTCAGCTATTTGACGAATAGTGAAAATGGCATCTATGGTTGACCTGTTGCTTTTCAACCCCTGTTGCTCTTCGCTTATTCCTATTTCAGTAATTTGTTCCAAAAATATCTTTGTCAACAGCTTTAAAACTGAGCTTAGAAGACTGATCCCTCGGTAGTTTTTCAGGTAAGATTTTTTTCTCTCCTTAGAAATGGGTATTGTAATGCAATTTTTCCACTCCGATAAAATCTTTTTGTGGCAAATTATTTTGTTAAATAATACCTCTAATTCATCTATGATTGTGTTTTCACCATATTTAATAAGTTCGTTGGATATCTCATCTAGGCCTGGTAACTTTCTGTTTTTTTGTTTAAAGACTTACTACTTTATTTTTTCTGAGGATATAATATAGTTTTAAGGGTTTTCTGGAAGGTTATCTTCTATAGTTAGTGTTAGGGATCTTCTTTTCTTGGCTGCTAGAGACTTAACTTAACTAACTCTGTAACTAACTCTTCGTCAATCACATTAGCGCGCAGTTTACGCCACCTTAATTTATACTAACAATATATATTTCTAATTGAATTAATTTTAAACCCAGAGTATATCCGTTTGCAATTGTATGTCCTGCGGAATTTGGCAGGCGGTTCTCCAATCAAACTTAGCATTTTGAATGCTATCGGCTAAATATGTTGATCATGTTTACCACCTAACATATGATCTTTAGTTTTAAATATTGATATATTTTTTATTTTTATGCTTAATTTAAATTTTAATAGACGTTAGTGTAGATTAATAAAAATGTCTATTTCTTTAATACAGCTTATATCTGTATTTGTTTTACGTGTAAGTTTTTTTTAGATTGGGACAGTTAATGAAGGCTTAAAACCAAGTCTTAAACTATCATTTCACATTATAAAACGGCCTAATTTTTTTTAATAAATGAAGTTGCCTTATTACTTTATTATTACTGCCTTACCCTGAAACTTAAACTCTTTTATTGGAAAACTCTTAATTAATTTAAAAGAAAAACTCTACTTAAAATTGCTTTTTGTATGTCTTGGGAAGAAATCAATATTGGTATGTAAATATTTACTTCTAAACTTTATAGAAAGCATCTATAGAGCCTAAAGACTACATGCGGGTATTAACATAATATAAAGATATAAAGCAATATTGGGAAAACAAGTTTTTTTGTTGACATCTTACAAATTAAATTGTTAATTTTAACAATAGAATATGTCATATAGTTATTTTAATCATTCTGCAGGGGCAGTCATTACTTAATACTTTTAATAAATTAAAAAAAAAAAGCTTTACGAAAACCAACAAGAACCTTCGTACAGTGATAGTTTTCAACACGTGTATCAAAAGTCTCCACGGCACAACAAACCCGACAACTTCCTGCATTTCTTAATGTTAATTAAAATTTCTAGCAGTAAAAAGGTACAGTGTTAGCAAAACATATATTACAGGTTGTAACCAAAAGTAAAATTTTTAAAATCGAATAAGTTTTATTTTATTAAAATCAGTTATTATGAGGTTTCATGAAGTAACGATCAAATTAATTAAACATAGTTAAAGTTACAATGACAGATATTTAATTTCAGGTAAACCTAACATAGATAAAAAAAGTTTTATGAAATAGGTGCAATTTAATAAGTTTATGGGGTTAGTCCAGTCTGGATGCCCGAATTTCGGGCGTTTTTTGACGGTCGATAAAAAAACAATTAATATTTTGGCCATCTTTTTTTTATTATTAATTTATTTTTATTTTAAAATTTTACAAAAAAATATAAAAAAATATTTTACAAAATTACACACTGTTGAAGTAGAAGAGAAAAACAAAGGGGGTCCATCTTGTCACAATTCCTTTTCTTCCGGTCATCTGAAAAATAAAAAAATGGTATTTTTTTATCAGTACATATATCATCATGGCAGGAACCAAAAAAAATTTTAAAAATTCTCGCAAAATGGCGGTTTCTTAACAAGAAGGTAGGTAGTTCATACTAAGAAGAAAATAGGCCAGTTAGAATTTGAGATTTTGTGGCAAACGTTTCAAAAAAACTAGTTTCAAAAAACGCTTTTAAAGTTTGAGGTTAAGTTTCAGGTAGTCTAAAGGTTCGTGTACATTAGCAATAATATTGCGACATTTATTGAGAGAGTGGATGTCTACGCCTGTGTAAACATGATTGAGACCAAAGTTGCCAGACCACATTTGTTCTCTCTTTGTGATCTCAGCAAGTAAGAATGTTGTTAATGTAAACATCTTGCTAGGTAGGTAGGTAGGTTTAAAGTGAGTGGACTTTTTACGCCCTCCACTGCGACCGCTCGGTTTATTGTGGCTCACACCTTTTTATATTTTTCCCAATAGGATCGGACTTTTAATGAATCCAATACCAGATTGGGAGAGAGTTCTTGCATCTCCTCTTACTTGTGTCGCAACCGGACACGAGCACAATGTGTTCTGGTGTGTTCTGGTGTGTTCTGGTGTCCCCGTCTCCTGGAGAATATGACGAGCAGACTATTAGATCCATTATGCCCTCCTCTCCCGGTCTAGTGACGTGGGTAGTTACCAGGTCCTTGTTACAGGAACCAGATGTTCTTTTTGAGGCTGCATCTTCGGCCTTATCCTATGAAAATGGTCCTATCCGCTTACTGTTTAAAGCCAGGGAACCCTTTTTTCCTATAAAGGCGGTTCTGTCCGCCTTCTGTTTGGATTCAGGGAACCCTTCCTAAGCACCTGTTTGTTCAGGATGGATTAGCCCTTCTCCGAGAAACAGGCGCCGGGGACTTCAGGGGCACCTTACGAAACGGATTCACCCATTTCGGTCCTTTGTCTGCTTGTAACCTTGAATGGCACCTCTCAAAACGGATTTATCCGTCTCGGTCAGCGCACCTTTGTCACTTTTTTCCTATGAAAGCGGTTGTCCGCCTTACCTCAGTAAGGCTAGATACTCTGAGAGGTCGCCATGTATCTCAGAGGCACCGTTGGGGACACCTGTTTAAGTACAGGATGTCATTCACTCATTAGCACGGCATGCTAACACTTTGAGTTAAAGCCTTGTGTTCATCTTAGCTTCGGATCCCGTTCCATACGGTGGCAACAAGAGTTGCCGATAACCAGCAACACTAGCGCATGTTTTAAAAGATCCTACTGGGCCCAACCACAGCGACGATGTGTGAACACAGCGGTAGGGAAACATCTTGCTAGGTGCGTTCTAAGAGAGACATCTTAATTCCAGACGTGTTGGAAAAATTTCGCGAGAGCAGTGTAGTATAGTGTGTACATTGCATTTGAAAAAATGGCAGAGCAAAAGACCTGGTCAAAGGACGAGACGTTTTTTTTTTTATTTCAGAATGGGAGTTGAACCCAGAATTATGGAATGTTAAAAGTACAAATTATAGGAATAGGATTAAAAAACATTAGAACAGAAAATTTGAAACAGTTGAAAGAGAAATTTTTAGAAAATTACACAATCTGAGGACGCAGTTTTACTAAGAATTAAGAAGACTGAAAACAAAGAAAAGAAGAAAAAAACAGATTCGTTCACTAGCCGTTATAGCACAACGCATTTGTGTATCACGTTTGCTAATGCGTGGTCCAACTATATTTAAAAGATAATCAAAATCAGTCTTAGACATTCGCAAGAAATTGTCAAGTTGCGAAGGGTCTTCTATTCTCAATTCGGACAACAATGTTCCGTGAATTCCAAGATTACACCTTCCTAATATCCATTCTTTTTCCAATATTCTCCTTTTTTCTTAGTTTTTTTAATAAACATAACGCTGTATATGCAGCGGCATATCTAGTTTGTTGGGCAGACATTCTCAATAAAAAAATCCTCCAATACACTCACGATCACGAACGAGATGAAATACTTTTGTACAGATAAAGCAAGAGTTACAATATCAGTGTAAACATACAAGACATATTTTTCGCAAAAATACCCGACATTTTTTCTCGAAAGCACTTGCTGACATAATTTAAGAGGAAAAAAATGCCGTAGTCTTGCAAGTTTATGGAGCAATAAATGTTGCAATATTATTGCTAATGTACACGAACCCTAACAGATAGAACAGTACATTTTACTGTTTTTTATTTTTTTAATCAGTGACTTCGGCTGCATATAACGGGCCTTTTTCTACCTTATATTAAATATTTAACCTCCCTCCGAAGGACGAGCACTTTTTCCTTTTTTTGGAGCACTTGAAGCTCGAAGTTCAGCATATTTGATTGTAGCTTCATTGCGCTGAACGCTACAACCTAAGGTATAACTTTTTAAAATAAATTTTTTAAATTTTTTAAACTAGATTTTTTTTAAAATACTCAATATAATAAAAAAGAATATTTAAGAATATACAGTATGTCCCAAATTGGGCCCACATGTATTGGTAACTCGGGAACCATTAGAGCTACAGTGTTGGTTAAATTAGGAAAGTTTTAGACAATTTAATTGCAAAATTAAATCTGCATTCAGATTTTATTTATCTTTTATGGTTTTTAAGATAATTAAAAAAAAAACAAAATGGTGCATTTTTAACTTTTGCCTGTAGCTCGCAAACTATCAATATAACGGTTTTAAGATTACTACATTATTAGAACACTTTTTTAAGAAGAATTTAATTTAGGTAAAAATATTTTTCTAACTTTATTTGTTTTTGAGATATTTACCAAACTTTGCATTTTCATACGGACGCCATATTGGATTTTTACATTTCTGAAAAAAGATCTTCAAGAGCTTTTCATTGATGTATCACAAGTCTAGGTTTTCAGATTGCTTAAGCTTTAAAAACGATAATTTTTGTTTTTTTAATAGTAGGCTTAGACTAGACTGCGTAATGGCCGCCCCGTTTCATAAAAAACAAATGATACGCATCTGGAGCGGCATCAACCTAACCATAGACATTTAAGATTCTTAGTGAAGTTGTTACCCTATGGATCTTTTGTGAGAGCGAAATTCAAAACTTATACAAAAAAGTGATGCTTTTTGCAAAAATTAATACTTCCTAATATTACCTTAAACTGATAATAATTAAACACAACTGTAAAACAAATATGTATCAGTAAACAAGAAAATAAAATCACAGTACATGTCTTCCACCATTTTCACACATTTCTCGCATTTTCCCAACACCTTGCGGGTTACTCGGCGTAACGTGTTTCGGTTGATGGAAGCAAACACATCCCGTACCCTGTGTTCTAGTTCCAGCCTAGTCTCGGGCGGAGAAAACTCGTACACCTCAGGGGGTGTGATGTCCGGTGATCTAGCTGGCCAAGCAATTGGATCTCCATCACTTCTCTGGTACTGTGCGCTGGACATCCGTCTTGCTGGAACCACAAATTATTCATTTCATTTGGCGGAACTGTATTTCTAATGGTCGGTAAAATCTGTTCTTGCAGGAGTAGCAAATACCTATCTTTATTCAGAGTTTTTTCAAAAATAAATGCTCCAATTAAACGGTTGTCTAAACCAGAGAAATAAATGTTTTATCTAATTGTATGACGTAAATTAGAGGTGCATTTTAAATTACCCAACCTTGTTTGTAGCCGTCTTTCTTCTAAATTAGGTGGATTTTCTGTATCCCAGCAGTAATAATTGTGCCTATTAAAAATTCCACAATTTGTAAACCGAGTTTCGTCCTTCCAGAGAACCTTGGATTGGAAATTGGGTATCTGTTGACATTTAGTAATAAACCATTGACTAAAGGTGATTCCTCTATTGAAATCATTCCCCTAAAGACCTTGGACAATACGTGGTTTGTATGGATGAAAACGTTGTTTTTTTGAAGACCGACGCACAGATGACTTAGGAATTGATGTCTGTTCTTCCACTTTTCTAACCGATGCTGTGGGATCATCTTTAACGTTTTCCATTATAATCGCCTCTCTTGCTTCATTATTTTTTGTATAAGTTTTGGGATTCGGTTTCACAAAAGATCCATAGGCTAACAAGTTGTCTAAAACTTTTTAAAATTTAACCAACACTATAGCTCTAATGGTTCCCGAGTTACCAATACATGTAGCCCCAATTTGGGACACACTGTATGACCAACCACTGGTCAAACTTTTTAGGTAATAACAGAATAAAGGAAAAGATTAAGCGAGTTGCAAGCATCCACCTCATTTATATTTCCATATACAGGGTGTCATTGAAATGGTGTAAAAAAATTCGGGGGGTGATAGTACTCCTAAAAATAGTAAAAAAAGTTCCTATAAGTATAGGGCGGAAAATGCATATTAAGGGAGTTAGGGGCACTGAAAGGGTGAATTTAAAAAACGGTTTTTTTGAAATTATAGGCTTAAAAAACGAGATAAGATTTCGAAAAAAATCCTCTGCCATAAATTTTGACTCTAAATCAAATGATGATACTGAAAAATTATTTGGAAAATCGGAAAGGGTAGTTTTTGCAAGGGTAGGGGGTTGTTTCGTGAATAACTTTTTTTAGGATATTTTTTTCGCAACGTGGGTTCATTTTTTGAAAACTACATACTTTTTCCTATCAGAAAGGTACTCTTGTTGCACATCGCCCAGAGCGATGGTTTTCGAGAAAATTGAAGGCAAAAAGTTTGCTCTGATGGGTTGCTAACTGGTTAATCAACATATGAATGTTATGGCGTTTCAAAAGTAACCAAATAATTAATTGAAAAATTAAAATTTCATTATTTTTAAAACATCTTATTGCTTTAAAAAACGAAATAAACTGAATACCAAAATATTCCTTATTAAAATAATGCATACCTTAATTAATTCATAGTAAATGTTCAAAGTGACCACCATTCATTTCAATGCAGACATCTGCTCTTCTTCTCCACGATCTGCGTACCCTGTGGAATATCCCAGGTGTTGTACGAATTTGATTGGAACAGTCAATAATGCGTTGCCGTAGTTGCTCTTCAGTATTAATCGGCACTGAGTAAACCAGAGTTTTCAAGTGGCCCCAGAAGTAGAAATCTAGTGGATTAAGATCTGGTGATCTTGCTGGCCAAGCTTGTGGACCACCACGTCCTATCCAACGCCTCTCAAAAACTTGGTTCAAATGATTCCTCACCGCTAGCGGAAAATGAGCTGGTGCACCATCATGCATAAAATACATGATCTGCCTCTGTGCTATGGGAACTTCGTCCAAAAGTGCTGGTAGATCATGTATTAGAAAATTAAGGTAACTTTGACCATTTAGCCTAAAATGTTTATTAGTATAAGAAATAAGTGACTTTTCGAAAGGTGTAAAATTAACCTACCTCAGGGGTAGAAAAAATGGTCCAATAAGTCTATCGCCAAGAATTCCCGCCCAAACGTTAACTGAGAATCGAATTTGGTATCGACTTTCCACAACAGCATGAAGATTTTCATCAGACTTGTAAACCCAGCTTCATCCGTGCATAAAACATTTGCCAAAAAAAGGGGTTCTTGTGCGAGTTTTCTTAATAACCAACGACAGAAGATGACTCGAGCGGGATAGTCTGCCGGAGCAAGAGCTTGTACCCTTTGGATGCGATATGGATACAGGAGTTGAGAATCAAGAGTCATCCACACAGAATGGCGACTCACGTTTTCCCGCACTGCAATTCTCCTTACCGATATCCCCGGATCTTCCTCTACATGTGCTAAAATGCGCTCCTCAACATCAGGTGTACGTACCGTTAAATTACGGCCACGGTCTTGGTTTCTAGGTTCAAATGAACCTGTATCTCTTAGGCGCTGATGAATTCTCGCAAATATCCGGTGAGAAGGTGCCCTGCGATTTGGATATTTTTGGACATACAAGCGTTTAGCTAAAAGACCGTTTCCATTCGCTCTTCCATAAATAAAATGCATATCTGCCAATTCACTCACAGTGTATTCCATAATTTGTCAAATTTTACGTTTACGCACACTTCAACAACAATAAACTGACAAAAATACTTGTGAACCAGAACATGTTTTTTGCGTACATGCGAAATAAATAAAGTGATAAGACCGCATACCTTCAATGAATCAAATAAATATGCATTAAATAAGGAATTTTAGTATTTGGTTTATTTCGTTTTTTAAAGCAATAAGAAGCAACCCATCAGAGCAAACTTTTGCCTTCAATTTTCTCGAAAACCATCGCTCTGGGCGATGTGCAACAAGAGTACCTTTTTGGTAGGAAAAAGTATGTAGTTTTCAAAAAATGAACCCACGTTGCGAAAAAAATATCCTGAAAAAGTTATTCACGAAACAACCCCCTACCCTTGCAAAAACTACCCTTTCCGATTTTCCAAATAATTTTTCAGTATCACCATTTGATTTAGAGTCAAAATTTATGGCAGAGGATTTTTTTTCGAAATCTTATCTCGTTTTTTAAGCCTATAATTTCAAAAAACCGTTTTTTAAATTCACCCTTTCAGTGCCCCTAACTCCCTTAATATGCATTTTCCGCCCTATACTTATAGGAACTTTTTTTACTATTTTTAGGAGTACTATCACCCCCCGAATTTTTTTACACCATTTCAATGACACCCTGTATACATATTTATGTAAGTTAAAATTATTAGATAAAATATAACTAAAATACAATAACTCAAAAATATTTATTATGTTTTGTCAAAAATAATTGCAAAGATAACATTTTTAGACTAACAAAGAAAATAATTTTATCTTTAAAACATAAGCTTAAATATTTTACTGATATTGCTTTTACCAAAATCTGTTTCATTCATACTCAGTAGGGAATAACCAATCCCAATAGAAACCAGAGCAGATTACAGGCAGTGTGTTAGAGTGATTCACCGGTTAAAAAACGTCCCAAGAGATTCAACGGTGCTGACAAGGGAACGAAAAACGGAGATTTCGTATCAAATAGTGCTGACTAGCTACGATATGAAGTTCTTAAGTTGTTGCCTAAAACTATTTGTAGCCTTTGGGTCAAATAAATTGTTCTTGAAAAGTTATAAAGCAAATATTTATGAAACGATATTGACTCGTAACCTAAGGCTTGCAGTTGAAGAGGGACATAGAAAATAAAAGCCACAAAATAAATTTTTAAATTCTGTTTACCTTAAAACTTGCACTACTGAAGTTTTTTCGATTACAGCAAATTATTTATTTATCAGTCATATATGATTAGAGTCTTAGCTCTAAACTACACGGTAAAAAATTATTGGTTACTTTCTATATGTATGTATTTTAAAAACATTTTGACATTCAAGAGTAAGAAAATAAAGTTGGAGGTTTAAATATGACAAAACTGTTTAAAATTTATTTTTTAGGCTTATTTATAAATTAAAAAAAAAAAAAAAACACGAAATAATAAAACAATTTTTTTTTCTTTACTAGGATTCATATTGAGTGCATCTATAACTTGACTTAAATAAAGGCAAATATTTTTTTAATCTCTCATTAAACAGAAAAATAAATAAAAATTACTGTAGGCCTGATGCATTTTTAGTATCAAAACCCATCCTAAAATAAACACTTTATTGCAGCACGTTGGTTTTATTTCGAGAAAAAAAAAGAGTAACTATAATCCCTTCGTTTTAAAATATAAATTAAAAATTGTAAATTGTAAAATAAATTAACCTTTTATTTTAAACTTTATCGGCCACCCAGGATATGATTCCTACGTTGTTATTTAAACAAATATTAATGTGCAAACCTATTATTATTTAAAATAAATATTAAAATACCAAACAAACAGTGGCGGACCATAATTTTCATTAAAAAAAAAATTACGCCACTGGCAGAAATAAGAAAAATTTATTATTCCAGAATTGCCATCAAGCGCTGCCTTATATGAGAATCTCATGCCTAGCACGTCGTCTCATATCTCGCCTTTTAAACAAAAACCAGTTTAAAGATTACTTGAAAACGATTTGTACAGGAAAACCCGGACTGTAGGGGGTAACATAAGTACTGATTTTTTTATATTAGTGGCTTATAAATTTCTTAAATAAAAAGAATAAGAAAAAGGAAAAAACAGCAGACAAGAAAAAATATTAAAAAAGTTACGAAGAAAAATTATGTTAGAGGCAGATACTTCTAGATCCTAGTATAAAGAATTGCCGATAGTAGCAGTGATCATGAATTATATATGTCGCTGAATGTTCATACTGAAGATTTTCAGAAAACAAGTAATAGAAAATGGGCTCAATGTCAAAGCTGTTTTAAATTGACTCATGAAGATTGTAAAAAAGTAGCTACTGATCGATTTTTGTGTTCCTTATGTTTAGCCTGAGATTAAGAAAACCACTTTAGCCATTTAGTATTAAAATTTGTTGAGTTTTGCTTTTGTTTAAGAAGTACTGGGTTATTTAATATATAGAGATTTTTACGAGGAATTCGGTGAAATAGGGGTTGCTGGGTTTATTTTCTGCGGTTTTGCTGCAATTGTCTAAAAACTGCATGATACTATAAGAATAGTTTCACCTGAAAAAACTTGGCTGCCACAGGTCACAGGTGCTTATTTGTCAAAGTCAAAAATTTTAAAAATACGTTTATTACTTTTTGGAGTAGTTTTATAATAAGGTTTTCATTAGAAGAACAGCTTCAAATTATACCTCTCTATTGTAAATGTGGAGAAATAGCCAGGGAAACACAACGAAGATATGTTGCAAATTTTCACCAAAATATATCAGTAAAAACGAATTTAAAACCGAAAGTCTTATTCGAAGAAACAAAATCGTTACATATTAGAAAAATGAATACTATGAGAAAAAGAAATCGGGATCGAGCTATTCTAAATTATTTTACTTTGCATCCCATGAAGTCAATTACTGACGCAGTTAGAGACTTAAGGTATGGCCCTGCAAAAAGAAGAATAACATATGCGAAGGTTCAGAAAACACTGAAATATTTTAAGTATCTTCCATATCAAGTTCTTCCAGTGCAGCATTTAACACGTGAACAAAAGTAACTTCGCTTTGAATTTGTTTCCCAAATTTTAATCCATGAACAAGATAACGATCCCACCCTGTTTTAAACGATTCTTTGGAAATTTCAAGAGATTAAATACTAAGGGAGGTCTTCTCCTCATGTTTGGTATGGTGTGCTTAACAATAAAATTGTCGGGCCAATATTCTATGAGGGATCATTAACTGGAGAAAGATATCTCAATCTTCTTGAAGACGATATTGAGAACATTGTAGAAAAATTGCCACTCGAAACGTATCGCAAGATAATTTGGCAACAAGACGGAGCGCCGCACGGTGGGGTATTGAAGGCCAAAATGTGGCCAAAAATATATATTACTAAATTAAATATTTTACTGAGCTAATATCTTGATGGACCTGCCAAAAAGTAGTACTGATAATCCCCACCATTTACTCTTGATACTGGATCGCATTAGTTTTTTTATTGGTGTCTATTGTGAACAGTTTGTGTATGATCTTTTAAAAAGATTAATTAATACAGAAAATAGAGAATATTTATTTTTTTGTTTAACGCTTTTTTACGATGGCTAGCACTTTAAGAGGTATGTAACAATGTATATATCTCGGTTTATTTACTCTTGTTGCGATACAATATTTTTTATTATTTATTATTTTAAGCAATTTATTATTATTTTTTTATTTCAAATTATTAATACTCTAAGGATTTTATTATACTTCCAAGCTCTTCCAAAGGCTTTTCTAAATACACATTTATAAACAACACATCAATAAAGAAAATTGCATCAAAAAACTTTGCGGAAATTTGCGGATAAGACATTTACAATTGTTTAAATATAGGTGTATCATAAACTAATAGATATGAAAATATACTGATTATTTAATTTTATTAATGTTTATATGGTTTTCTTTTAAAATTTCGAATTGATATCACTCAAAATATCAAAAAATAACAAGAAGGACCTTGTACAGTTATATTAGAAAATGTCCTGAGCGAAAATACGAACAAAAAATGAAAAGTTTGGAAAAGCATATACTCAGTATTCTCAAATGTCCTGATGAACAGGCTTATATGATAAAACACAAAATATCCGATTTAAAATTTTATTTTAAAGAAAAATAGACGCAACTATCGATTATCCGTAATTTTTATACTCACCGCCAGGTAGACCACCAAAACCAATTGAGCAATTTAGCGAAAGAAGGAAAACAGAAGAACTTAGGGAAACGGTCTCCACATATGAATTGGTGTATGCGACCCAAATGATGATGAGGGCTGAAGGTAAGGTTACTGCCTCTCGAATTCTAAAAGATTTTAGTGCATCACTAGAACGAGCTAAAAAATACCAGAAGGCATTCACGTTAACAACTGAAAGGCAACAGTTATCTCCTCAGGAAGGACTTTTGATTTTTGTTAAGGCTGATTTAACCAGAAATCAATATAATATAATAAGGAATGCCGATAGAGACAGATTTCCGTGTTATTCACTTCTATAAAAGGCGAAGTTAGAGTGTTAACCAATTGCGTGAATATATTAACGTTACCTCCACTAGTGCTAAAATAAATCTTCAAGCTATTTTAGATCATACAGCAACCCGACTTTGTAAACTGTTATCTGAAGCTTTAGAAACTCTTAAATTGGAGCAATTACAAGACTTACAGTTGATTTCTAAATGGGGATTTGACGGCTCGCAACAAAGCCAGTTTAAACAAAGATTTGACGACGATTCTGATAGTGACGCAAATATTTTTTTTAGTTCTTTTGTGCCATTGCAGCTAGTTATTAAGTCAGAAAATCAAAGTAAACTTATACGGAGTAATCCTTCTTCCTCCTCCCCAAGGTTTTGCCGCCAAATTTGATTTGGATTTGTCCACGAGTCAGTCGATGTCACTTAAGAAGAAATATATTTTATCGAAAGTCAAATACAAAATTTAAAAAAGGTGCTATAGCACTTGCCACTGGTGAAATTAAGATTCAGCATAATCTTTTATTTACCATGATAAATAGCAAAGTCTGCAATGCAGCTACTGACACTTAATCTACTCAAAGATGCTTTATATGCCTAGCGACATCAAAAGAATTTAATGACCTGGAACGCATTAGATTGAAACCAATAAAAGCTAAAAATTTGACATTTGGACTTTCCATTCGTCATGCTAGAATACGTTTCTCTGAAACTATTTTACATTTGGCAAATTGGAAAAATCAATCGTAGCAGCTACAAAAATAAAATTTCAGAGCGATTTTAGAACAAAAATGGGCTTGCTTGTGGACCGTCCTAAACCTGGATCTGGAATCACGAACGATGGTAACACATCCAGAAGGTTTTTTGCAGACACTCAAATGGCAGCTGCCATCACAGGAGTTTAAATGACTATTATTGACTTCCGACCCTTTTTTATCCAGTTTAAAACCAAGAACTAGATCTTCAAGAAAATATTTTACAAAGGAGACATTAAATATGCTTTTACCACCGGACTACGAAACAACAGAGGATTCTAAAGAAATTGAAGGTTCAGATGTGGACACCAGTGATAGTGAAATATATTAAAATAATAATTATTTCCTTGTTGGTCTGGCTTATTATTTTAATATGCAATCTTTGTTATGTTTGGTTTCATATTTGTTATTTTTTGAAGCTACTTGCCACTTAGTAAACATTATACATAAAAAAATCGTACCAACATGAGTTTTTATGTGTATTATAGTTGAATAATAAGCGTATGTACTCAAAAAATATATCAGAATAATTTTGACCGTGAATACCTACCCAATACCCCACTGTGCGCCGCCCCATGCTGTTCGTCAAGTTGTACAGTATCTCAATCGCTGATACAATCAGTAGATTGGACGTTATGGCACTTTTAAATGGCCACCAAATAGTCCAGATATTACAATTTTGGACAGATTTCTATGGGGTCACTTAAAGAATGTCGTTTACCAAAATGGGAACACAAACACGGAAGAAATGAGAGAAAAAAATGTAAATGAAAGTAATCGTCTTAACCAAGAACCTCAAATAATATCGGCGAGCTTAGAAAGGCTAGAGAGTGGTTATAGATCATGTTTTGAAAATAACGGGGGTCATATAGAACATTTAAATTATTAGTAATATTATAATTTTTTTGTTATAAGTGTTCTTATTACCACCATATTTTACCTCGTATTGTATTTTAATTTTTTCCCTTTATTGTACTTTTGCTGCTTGGTTTAGAAATGGATATATAATATCATTTTTAGCGTATAATATAATTTAAAGCCGTTCTTCTGATAAAAACCTCAATATAAAACTACTCCAAAAAGTAATAAACGTATTTTTAAAATTCTTGACTTTGACAAATAAGCACCTGTGTCCTGTGGCAGTCAGGTTTTTTCAGGTGAAACGCTCCTTATAGTATCATGCAGTTTTTAGACAATGGCAGCAGAAATGCAGGAAATAAACCCAGGAACCCCTAAATCACCGAATTCTTCGTAAAAATCTCTATCTATTAATATAAAAATATACGGGGTATTCCATTTAAAAAATACGTCACTCGCGCTGTAACTCTTTGTTTTTATTTTAAATGTTTTTCTGATTGGATAATTGAATTCTACGGAAAAAAATACACTAAATGGCTATATTCGTTTTTAAAAAAGTACAGGGAAGTTAAAAAATAAAGACCTGTTTACTTTAAAAGAAATATCCCTGTACTTTTATTAAAATTGCTGTAATTGTAACATACTGAGTCGTTAATAGACTTATATTTTGAAGTATGATGTTAACGATTTGCAAATAAAAAGTTTTTTGATTTCTTTTTTTCTTTATTGTTTAAATTCCAACCCTAAACGTTAAGGAACCTAATATAAGATACTATCTTATATTAATAACTCTAACGGCCGAGTGATGATCGCGTTGTTAAATTTAGCAATGGACTTAGCAATTGTTAAAAGTTAACAACGGTTTAGAATGTTTAACAAAACGTCATTGTCAGTGTTATTTAATGATTTTAGTAGGCAACTTTTCGAAATCTGCCATTTTGTTAAACATTCTAAACCGTTGTTAACTTTTGACAATTGCTAAGTCAATTGCTAAATTTAACAACGCGATCATCACTCGGCCGTTAGTATCCCTGTATAGGAGACTGTTTGCCTGAGAAGAAATTTCTGAATTTTCTAATATTATCTGCTATAATAAAAAATGTATTACACGCGGACTAAATGTCTTTGATAGGTAAACTACATTAAATTTTCTCTCTTATATTATTATTTTTGAATCCATTAGTAAGCTATTAGCGACAAAAATAAAAAGGGTATTTCATATTCGTCATCCTTACTAGACACAGTAAGGTAAAGCAATGGAAATAGGGTAAGAACTAACCTTTTTTTTTGTTGAGCTTAAGTGCGTCATCGTTGCCTTTCAGATAATTAAATATACATTCAAATTTTCTTTAAAAAATGTGTCATTTTTTATATTAATTTTTCATTTTAAAATAAGAAAAAATATACAAAAATGCAAATTTTTGTTGAAGGATTTAGATGCTGTTTTTAAACAAAAAAAAATCAATTCAAATAAAAGCTAATTCAAAATCTAATCTATTCACAAACACGTCTAACCTGTCGTTGAAACTAATTTTATTAAGGTTTTACATTTAAAAAGAAACCTCAAGATGTAATCGCATAATGGCAATGTTTTTAAAAGTAAAGTATAATATAAAAAGACAACTAGATCAAAAACAGAGTAAAACGAAATAGAAAAAAAAGGTTTAATGAAAAAAGTTTTAAAACTAAGATGTTTTACCAAACTTTCCGAATTTCCACACTTTAAACCGAATCTTAAAATTGTAAATATGTTCTATAGTTGTGCGGCGAATTCATGTTTCAGTTTGTTTTCTTTGGGATACTTGCCTTATTACTTTTTGAAAAATTGGACCTCTTCGGTCCAGGTCCCGGGGTATAACGAACTGAGCCTGTTTAGCCCTATTGACCCCTATGAACCTGCAGATCTTTTTTTGTTTTTTTTTAGGGTTTTCTTATTTTTTGTTGCAGGCGATCTGCAAGTTCATATGGGTCAATAGGGCTGAACAGGGTTAGTTCGTTATACACAGGGACCGGGACCGAAGAGGTAACATCTTCCAAAAAGTAGTAAGGCGAGTATCCCAAAGAAAACAAACCGAATCTTAAAATGTCATCGCATAACGAAGATTTTTTTTTGCCAAATATATTTCATAAAAGGCAACTAATCCAAACAGAGGGATTTGTAAAATTGAAAAAAAAACTTTAATTAAAAAAAAGTTTTGAAATAAGGATTTTTTACTAAAATTTCCAATTTTTTTCATTAAAAAACCTCAAGCTGTAATTTCATTAAGGCGATTTTTTCAAGATAACTATATTCTAAAAGAAAACTAATTCAAATATAGGGATTTACGAAATTGAATAATAAACGGTAATTTAAACGTTTTAAAATTATAATTTTTTATTAAAATTTTGCAGACTTAAAACTGGGATTTTTTATTCACACTTAGGGATGATATAAAGCTTAAAAAAATACTAATTTACCCGAATACATATGCATATGCAAAAAACAAATTTTCGATAACAAAAAAGATCAAAGAAAAATATTTTACACGTTTTAAATCTTTTTAGAACTCTAAATGAAATATGAAATTGAAAATTCTGTTTATTTCATTTTCCGTTTATAATTTATTACCAAGTGCGGAGCTCAAATCTTTCTTATAAGGGGCTCAAATAAGGGCAATTTTAATATTGCATTGCAGAGCGAGAATTTTCCACCGGTAAATAACAGCAAGCATTTCTGGAGAACGGCATCAAACATTACATCGTATTTCTCTTTTAGTGAAACTTTATACTGAATTTTTGATAAACAATAGATTTGAATTTTTCGCTTGAAAAATTATACCTTCCGTATAAAATGATTGTGACAATAATACCAGAACAATCGTTTCGTCATTTGAACAGAATAAAACAATTGCATATTGTACTGATTCAGTATATCAGCTCGCAATCGTATTTTCCGTCGGGATTGGGGATAAAACAAAAGAAATAGGTAGCAGTCGACCGTAGCAACAGTGAAAATTGTAATTAGAAAAGATGGTGACTTATTATTGGCAAAAAGTAAAAATTGGTGAATTATTAAAAAAAAGTGTGGAATACAATTTTTTTTTCTAACTATTAATTCTGCGGTTGACAGCCAACAGTTAGCAGTTAACCATATTAACAGCGAAAGCCCTAATGAAAAAAATAGGTGACTTATTATTAGTGAGATATAAGAGTTAGTAAATTAGGGTAAACATGGATTATAAGGAATTTATTTTTGTATCTAGTAAATTCTGTGGCCTAAAGCCAGTGCATACTCTGGGTATCCAAAGTAAAAAAGTTAATCATACTTTATTTACACGAACTCAAAAAATTGGTAAAGAAGAAAAATCTATGCGTTGTGTATTTTAGATTTTTTTAATAATTTGGGGATAGATAGTAAAAACAAGTTTAAAGTTAGAGTCGTAAATTTTTGGACTGGAAATTTAGGTTAGTAGACATAAAAGCGTTGCATGATGCCCAGTTAGAGATCTGAATATAAAGAATAATTTAATAAATAACCTTTAATGTTTCTATAGCAATATATGTTGTTAAATCTCTGTGCATTCTTAGACAGCAGCTACTTTTATTAACTTCTGGTATGACGTTTTTTAATACACAGTAGGTCCTTGTGAACAAAAAATGAAAATTTTATTTTTGCTCTTGCATAAGCTTTCCTTGGATCAAATTGAATCTCAGGCTAACATTTAAGGAATAACAAAATTTGTTAATTATAGCCTAAAAGATAATATTTTGTTTTCGGAAAATACTATTCCAAATAAAAAAAGTCCCAGTCTATAAACCAAAATAAACGCGACACATGTTAATACCAACTTTAGGTCAAAGAATATAGTGTGATACAAAGCCGTGTGACTTTAATTTAAGGAGAAAATTGGGAAAAACATAGAATGCTAAATAAGATTTTACTAAAGAGCGGCACAATCGCCTAAATGTGACTGTTTACAATGGCTAAACAAAAATATTATAAGATTATATTTTTGTATATAAACTAAATTACTATGTTAAAAATGTAATTTAAAAAATATTGTTTGGGTCGTATATTATTTATCAAACTTCTTGCCCTCCACTATGAAAGGTAAAAAGCATATTTTACTAATATTTTAATTTTTTTAATGGTTATGTTGTAGAAACACATCTAGCAACATGAATGCTATTTTTCTAGATCCAAAAGTACGCTAATATCTCATTCTAAATCTTAATAAAATCTATTTTTTAATCAGCAAATTGCCCTTATATTCGTGATAACACCGCCTTAATAAATTCAAATCATTGTTAAAAATTTATCTTTATCTAAAAATTGCGAAACAAAAGTATCATCATGTCGGTATGCGACACCAACGCACCGACATGCTTTCGTGAACTTGTGATGATGTAGCGAGTCGGCGCATCCAATGAGAGCTCGGGCCTTTGGGTGGACGCTGGCGACGCAGACAGGGACGAAATGTCCCGGAGAGGGATAGGAACGTCAAGGGAGCTCAAATCGCGCGCGTTAAGATTTTAAAAGTAGTATAGCTATCTGTGAGGTTGAGGTAGGACCTGTAGCTGGAGAGTTTATTCCTATTTCTTACGACTAGTACACCTATCTGTGCGGTTGAGGTAGGACCCGTAGCTGAAGAGTTTATTTCTATTTTTTACTACTAGTACAGCAATCTGTGCGGTTAAGGTAGGACCCGTAGCTGAAAAGTTTATTTCTTTTTCTTACGACTAGTACAGACATCTGAGCTGTTAAAATAGGATCTCTGGCTTTACAACCACGTAAAAATTCGCTAGCATTCTCTTGCCGAAATGTTCTATTAAGTAGTTAATTGAAAAATGGTAATTGTTTTCTATGTTTTGTATAAAAGTGTACATTTCCCTTAGCTAGTAGAGCTACCTAAAATGTTTCTCGGTATCAGTTTTAGATTGACACATTCTACGCAAAGTTTAGAGGCAAGGTGTAATTAAAGTGATTGTAAAGAAATAAAGTACGACAGGTTTTAGCTAAAAGTGGTAATTAAAAAATGCTGATAGTGAATGGTGTTTTGGGAGATTAGCTATATAAAAAAGGTAGTATCTTAACTTGTTGATAAGATAGGCCAATAATTTGTACCAAGTATTACAGAAGTGGCAAGTGATATTGGGTGTCCCAAAAACTGTAAATTATTTCCAAATGTAACTTTAAACTTTCTTACTTCTATAGTGATAAACAACAATTTTTAATTGTGTCGTAACGCAGATAGATTAACGCTCATACTTCGGAAGGCGTTTTGGGTTTCTAGTGAAATTTAAATGAATTTTTTGAAAAATTTAAGTTAATTTTTCTTTGATTTTTAGAAAATTTTGTAACTTCTTTCACACATTTTTTATAAAATTAAATCTTTGATAATTTTGTGAACATCTGATATTGTGACTAGATAATAGGTGTTATTAAAACTTCTCAAATTTTTGACAAACTAATTAAGGCTATTTTATATTTTTAAAAAAAGTAAATTTAAAAAAGTTGTCAGGGAATTTGTTTTTTACTTTTTAGAAACTATATAGTTATAAACATTGAATTGAGTTGCTGATACGCCCCATTGGCGTGTCACATGATATTTTTTGGTGTGGTAATGTATATATTTTAATGTAAATAAAAACTTGTGTGTAATTATTCCATTCTATTCCATCTACAGGGCGTCCAAACCTTAATTTGCACCTATTGGTTTTCAGTTTATATTTAGTCGATAGCAGAGTTTGTCGGCAACTACTTATGGTGCGGGGCTTACCGATTAACGTTTCCCCACTAGCTTATTTTACTTTTATTATTGGACTGAATATCCATTTCAATATAAAGAATAATTTAATTGGCCTAGTTTTATCTGTCACATAACTGCTGCTACTCAATGGCCCGTTATAGTGTTGGGACACTTGGTATAAAACATATTGTGCCAAAAATACAACAATGTAATTGCTGTGAATCTCCATGTGGCATAATGTTGCGAGTTTATACAAAGTCTGGTATTTATAGTATTTTATAAACGGTTGTATTTGCTTTAGATATAAAGGACCTCGTGTTTTTTTTTTAGGCTTTATATTGTTTGATTTTAAAAAATATTTTACTTAGCTTATTACATTAAATCCTTGATTTGCCTATATCTGCGTACTCGCTTTATTTTATTTATCAACAAATAATTGTTAGTAAACCGTATTGGCTTTATTTGCACAGAAATGTAAAATTCTTAGAAATGTAGTTTTTGAATGTAAATATTTTTAATAATTCACGATCTGCTCATAGGAGTCAATAGGGCTAAGCATACTTAGGGCCGAGTAAAGAACTTGTTAAAGTTAAAAATGAACTTATTTAATGCGAACTGGTTATCAATAAATAATTAAGTTTGGAAAATTGGATCTTTGTAAGAAAAGATTTGTGTTATTTAGTTCAAATTGCTTTGTCATCTTTTTAAATAAAATACTTGAACATAGTATGTATAGGGAAACTTAAGTAAAAATAACATCTCTTAGCGACAAATGACTCCGGCAAAAGGTGTATAGTTTTATTAGGTTATTAATTAAATTATGTTATGCGAGATGACTTAGGCAATATTGTAGATTTTTGAATAATTGAAAAAATGTAATTTGGTAATTTTTCCCGACTGGGTAATGCTTTTAAGCTGCTGTATGCACGATGCTGAATACAGGGTATGATTTTTTTTTAGAATTAGGATTATTCCTTTATTTTTAAATAAATTTTTTGATTTAATTGAAATTAGGCTCAGTTAGAACACACACAAGACTCAATTAGTATCACGCATGCTTAAAATCAAAGTACCTTTTTTTAGTAGAACTAGACAGAGAATAAGTATCATCAAATTATCAAAATTATTAATACCAAGACGCTTCTGGTCCATAATACTAACAAAAGTTTATCATCAAAAGGTGTATTTCGATCAACGTTCTAGCAGTACCAAGTGTTATTAAAATAGCCTGACCCGATTTAAAATTAAATAGAAAATAACAATTCTAAAAATGTTTCTTTCACACCCTGCACCTTAAGAAGGGGAACGTTTTAAAGCTATGTTTATATACCATTTTGGTTTTATTTTTGACCAAGTAATCTTTCATTTAATCATGTCTATGCTTCTTGAAACGATCTGCATTCTCTCATTATACCAGATTGTCACCTGTTTTTTAGCAAATCTTGCACGCGCAACAATGTTATAATTTGGAACAGTCCACAAAGGCTTAAATTAGCAAAGTTGGGCAGCGTTGGGTATGGTTAACCCAATCATTGCCTTTAGATTAAAGAACACTTTATATCAAAAAACAACAGTAAAAATAAGACTGATGATACGTATTACCCGATCGGTTGACATGATCTGACTATTATATTAAAATAATAAAATATACGCAAATACTGCGGTATCCCATATGCATCCCGATTAACATTCTCTTTACTAGAAGTAAGTAATTTGCAATCGCTTAAGTCGAGCTAAAGCGATCTTTACAACCCAAAATTCTTAGTCTGCGATCTTGGCGTTTTGTGTTTTCCTACGAAGATCGGTTCCCTTTGCACTTTGTCGTAGACTTTTTGGATCTACGCCTGATAACATTTAAAATGTTACAAAAAGATTGGTTGTTTGTACTCGAGACTGTTAAAATAAAGCACTTTGAAACAAATTTTTAAAATGTTAAACCACTTATGTTTTTTATCTTTGGATAGTCCACAAATGCTTATGCCTAAGTACTAACGTACCGTGGGTATATCTTAAGTGTGATGAGAGGGAGTTTGTTCACACGGGACTTAAATATTTGGAGATTGGGAGGAGAAGGAAAAACTTATGCGGGCAGCAAGTTCCCTAATATTGATATTCTAGGGATGAAGGAACGAAGAAAGCGGGAAGTTTGGGACCTCTCTAACTAAACTGTAAAAGGATGCATAAAAGTTGCACTTCGTGTTGCTCTGTTGGGAGCTGCCAGAAAAGGAATTATACTGGCCAACTCCTCTGAGCAGGAGCCGTGAAAATACCTATAGAAGAGCGAAAGATCCTTTACAGCTCGACGGTGGACAAAAAGAGAAAGCCTTTCTGTGAGCGTGTAATCATTAATAAGACGACTTCACGAATGAAGTCCAGAATGCTAAGTGTTGTGGGGACGCCATTCCCCAGACATGAGGACAATATTCTAAAGAGGGTCCGATTTGGGATACATACAGAGTATACATATTGGAAGGAGAAAAATACTTTTGGGTTTGAAAGAGAAATCCCAGTTTTTTTGAGGCTGCCTAGGCTATGAATGTAATGTGTTTGTGCCAGTTAAGGTAATTCTCAAAAGTAACACCGACAAGATTAAATGTCTCTTTGTTCTTCAGAACTTGCCCGCTCATATGTCACGGATGAGTATTGGCAGACTTTTTTTGCGACCTCGAACATGACTGTGTTTTCGAGGCATTAAACTGAACAAGATTTTTGGCGCCCCAATACAAGATTAGTTTAATGTCTTGTAAAAGAGAGACACAGCATTGACCTGCGCTTGTTTTCCAAATCAGAATTACATGGTGGCTTAAGAAATTAAATACCAGAGTGGAAGGTACTATCGTCAGCAAAACTATGAATGGGACTGATTGTGACCCCAGCATTAATTTGGTAGAAGCTAGAAGAATGACCATCTACAGTAACTGATATATGTCGATTAGAAAAGAAACTGGAGAGCCAAGAGCAAAGCTTAGGTGGATGATTGTAAGAAGGAAGTTTGTTTAGATGCCAGACCTAATCATAGCTTTGGACAAGTCAAGAGCAACGACCTGGGATCCACCAAGAAACTCAAAGGACTTGTTCCAGTTGTGTGAGACAAAAAAGGATGATCAGCTCTGGATCTTTTATAACAGAATCCATACTGTCCACCATGTGAGATCTTGTGTTTTTCCAAATACTTTAAGATTTGGAAATGAATGAATTTTTGTATTACTCTGCAAACAAGAGGAAAAAGAGATATAGGTTTATATTTAGAAAGGAGAATTTTGCATTCTATTATGGGGACAGGTTGCTGACGTGCAGCTTTCCAACTGTCCGAGAAAATGCCCGTGTCTTAAGAGATTTGAAAGGGGCGAGTTAGGATGGGTGCAACCTCAAAAGCACATTTTTTTAAGACGCTGCTGGTATGTAATTTAGCCCAGACGATTTTTTAGTATTAAGAGAAGAAAGAATACACTTGATCTGTTTGACTTTAAAAACGATATCGAATATTTTATGAGAAACAGGGGCAAATGTTGGAAGAGGAATATTAATAGAAGGATCAAGCGTAGAATTGGCAGCAAATTGTTTGGCAATGTATGTACAAATTCCTAAAATTTTAGTTGGGCAATGGGCAGCTAAAACAATTTGAACGAACAGGTAAGATAAGCCGTAGAGAAGGCTAATAATTAATTAATATTTTATAAACTGAAAATTAATACACTGGTAAATTATTGCTCAAATAATATAAATTTTAGATGCTTACCTTTTTTGTCGCTAAATATATTATTATTATAGTCAATAAATTTGTGACTTCGCTTTTAAAAGTCTTAAAAAAAATAGGATATTATAAGTTTCTACAGCCTTAAGGTATTTTGTACAAACCGATTTTTATAAATCAATAATCCTATAAAAAAGTAAATCTTCTTTAAATCGTGTTTTCTTTATTACGGATAAAAATGAAACACTGCTAACTTTGATGATATGAACCATACGAAATTACTAATGTAAACAAAAATGGATACTCAAATAATAAATGCAATGAATAATATAATCTAGGTAGCTAGGTGTCTTAATAATTGTTATTCCAGTTTCTGCACCTGTATTTTTGAAGTAAACGTTCCTACGGCAAATGCATATTCCAAATTCAAAACACGTAATTCAAACCACCACTGGTATTTGCGTATTCTAAGTAAGATTTTCTTATATCTTTGGTGTCTTCTTACTTTAAAATAGTGTAATTTTTACATTTTCTTTTTGACCAATTATTTGCGATTCATCCTATATTCGTGTTAATAATTAAAAGAACGTTGCATCAGTAGGTAAATTGACACAAATATTTTACTTAAAATTTACTTAGGCAGTTATTTATAATGGATAAAACCTATTTTCTTTTTACCCAATTAATTAATATTTTTTAAAATTTAAGTAATTTAAATAAAATATAAAAGTTTACTCTTATCCAGAATTTTACATGTAAAAATATTTTAATAGTTTTTTTAAATTAGAAAATAAATTATTTTGTAATATTAAAAGTCACATACTATTTAAGTGAAAACAGTTCGTAATAATCTCTTTTATAACAATGTATTTCTTTGCCGTTAAAATTAAATTTTGATGACAAAACATTACTTTTTTTATTTTTTATTTAAAAGGCCAATAGCCTCCAGCAAATAAGTATTTTTAATGGGTACTAACATTAATACAATTATTTTTATCGAAATTAATACCTAGAACTCATTAATAAGTTTGTATAAACCAGGGACCCTAAAGGAGGCAGGGGGAAAAAGCATTGACTAGAACCATGTTAGACGTCGAAAACTATTGGTAGCGCTATGGATAATAGTCGATATTGATGTATGGGCCTATAATGGGTCGGCTTTGGCATATTGTTTTACCCTTGGAGTGATTGGTCGGCGGGCTATATCCATCTCCCGCCACCCAATGAGCACGCAGAGCAAGAGAGAAAGAGATCAGACGACCGAGGGGCAAGGATGCCTCTAGTAGGTATTGTTCGAACATTGTACCCTTTGAGTAAATTCCTACTAGACGCAGCCTTGCCGCTCGGCCATGCAAACAAGCATGCTAGAGAGAAAGAAGAATAGGCATTAAACCACTCTCTCTTTCACCTCTCCTTTCGCCGACCAATACGTAAAACCAAAAAGAAAAGTTATAAACCTATTCTTCTTTTTCCCTTGCACTTTTGCTTGCACAGTCCACCAGCAGGGCTGCCCCTAGTAGGTATTGCTTAAAGTTATACTTTAAAAAATTTAATGGACGTAATATCAAACACCATATTTCTGCCAAATCTTTAAAGGTTAACATGGTAGAAGTAACTTCACTCTCAACGCTGGTTTTCAAAACTTTTAGGCTCGAATAGCAACTATTCCAATTTAAAATATTAAAGCAAGGAAATTTTTAAAATTTTATTACATACTTAAGCTTGTCTGTTTTATGCTAGCCAAAATTACCGAAATTTGTTTGATACTGAAAGGACCCAAAACTCTTCCTTTTAACTTTAGACACATATTTATTTTTTTTAGTGGTTTGTAAGGTAATGAAAAAATGCATAAATTCCCAAATCTTAAAGTATTTGGAAAAACACAAAATTTTACCTAACAGACAATACAGATTTTATCACGGAAGATCCACAACAGGCATTATTTTGTTTGTTTCACAAAACTGGATCAAGTCCTTTGAGTTTCTTGGTAAATCTCAGATTGTTGCTTTTGTCATATTCAAAGTTTCTGACCAGGTCCGGCATACTGGGCGCCCTAACAAATTTCCTTCCTACAGTCTTTCACTTAAGCTTTGTTCTTGGCTCTACAGTTTTCTTTCTTATCGACGTATATCAGTTATTGTAGATGATCATTCTCCCAACTTAAACAAAAATTTTTATTTTTGAACGCTTTGCCAATTTTTTTTTTTTTAATTCATTAATATAACTTTACGATATATGTAAATTTTTATCACATTCTAAGACGAAGAGACCTGTCTTGACACCCAGAACAACTACAAAGGGAAAGATAAAAAAAGTTAGGTTTAAAAAATCAAGTATATAATTTTAAAAAGCTATATTGGCAGAAGATACTACCTGATTTAGCATAGAAGGGACAATTGGCAAGTAAATATTTTTTTCCTTTATATGCAAACTTTTTTGAAAAAGTCAACTTTACAGGATGTTTTGTAAAAACCCTTTAAAATTTTGAAATGGTATATCCCGTAAAATTTAAAAAACAAAAGTGTATGTAAATATCTTAAGTAGTAATAGGAAAAAGTTTTGGAAAATTTGGAAAAATTTAATTCAGTAAACTACATTGAAGTGTGGAATTCTTTCTTACAAATTTTATCAAAAGTATTTTACGCCACTGTTTGATTAGAATTTCATTATCTTTTCTTTAAAACGTAAACGTGCATCTTTTTATTAAATCATACGAGTTCGCTATTACTTACTTGTCTGGTATACTGGATTTGTTTTTTGACCATAGTAGTAATTTATTTACCTACATGTCAGTTAAGGATTTATTATATGCTAAAATAACATAGATACACTTTATTTATGGGTTATACCAACGTCCTTTTTCTTGTCAAAACATCACTTTCCGTGAAATCAGCAACATTAAGCTACGCTGAGCACGCTTAGTAATTGTATGGGTGATCACCAGTAAACACAGTGTACCGTTGGGTGTGGTCCGGAACCCACGTAGATCTGGTTGTCATAACTCAGACGTTAAAGGGAGTACTTCAGGGGTAATAGTTATTTGTATAAAGTCCGTGGTGTGTTTCGGTGCTTGGACAGTGTTTACAGAAAGGGGGATTGGATTAAACATCAAAAAACCCGCACCCACTGTACCTAGTACTTAGGGTCCATACAAGCCTTAGAGGGCTATTATAAAAATAAAAAACCAAATGTAAATGCCGCAAAAGCTCGGAAACTTTTAACAAAAAAAAACATCCCAATAGAACAGTTACCATCTTCTAAAGCAGTCTGGGGCTTACATGACAGACTAAGTAAGAGTAGCAGTTTTACTCCAACTACTGAAGGCGTTGGAAGACATACAACAGTGTAACATTGCCTAACTTGCAAAAAGCAATACTATGAGACCTAAAAGAAGATGCTTAAACCAGTATAAGTAAAGTTGCACTTGCACTACAAGAAAATCAAAAACTGTTTAAAAGTTTTAAAACTTACCAGTTATACCCATACCCCATTTAAAGGGTTCAAGCGCTACTATCGAGAGATTTTCCACCCCAATTTGTGGTGGTTACTCTATGTAATACTATCCAATGGCAATTTCTTACCCAACATTTTTTGACAGAGAAAACCAGTTTTTTTGAAGACAAAATTTTTTTTTTTAAATGACCATTCTTGGGATGACGAAAACACATATTTAATAAGAAAAAGTCGGTTTAAACAACAGTTTTCTCTGAATGTATGGGCCGGAATCGTTGGTGATTACTTTATGAGCCCATATATTTCTCCATTTGGACTATAGTCAATTTTTAGGCAGTGTTACCTGGCTTGTTCAAAATATTCCTTTGCAGACAAGATTAAACATGTGGATTTGGATAACAATTACCATCCATCGTGTAGGTCAAGTAAGACCCCAGGCTTGGCCAGCTTAATCTCAGGACATATATTTCTAATCTAAAAATCCTCTTGTATAAAACTTCTTGAACAAAACACACCTGGATTTTTTACGTGTGATAAAGTCAATGGTTAGACAAACAAAATTGTGTGTTTTAGCAAGTGGTGGTCATACCACCATCTTTTATGGTTTTAAATATTTTGTTGTTCAGTCGTTAAATATGTTAGGAAAGGAAAAAAATGAAGAAAGTAAATATGGTTATGCGCTTTGGTAAAGAAAATAATAATTTTGTTTATTAGCAAATTAAAGGTGATTGTCGATAAAACGTATTTGTATCAGAAAAGAATGGGGTATATTTGTTTTTTAACAATAAAGTAGCCCATATTATTTCAAAAAAGTAACAAAATAATTTTTTTATAAAAGCAAATTATTTCTATACCTAATAAATGTTAAAATTAAATATAACGATGTGACACTGTTTATAACAAAGTATAATAAAGAAATGGAGAACACATAAAACTTAGTTTTATTATTTTCTCGAGAACAGTTCGCGACAGCAAATATATAGGATACAGTTTAGCACACAACTTATGGGATTATTTAAAGTAAATATTAAAATCCCAATAAATTGGTGGGATATCAGAAATTTCTTTTAAAAATTAACGTGCCTAAAAAAAATAATAAAGACATAAAATCATCTTTAATGGTCCAAATTTAACAAAAATATATTTTTTAGATTTTTTGAAAATACCTTTAAGAATATTTTATTTATCTTACAATATTTCTAAAACAAAGCATTTCAGAACCAAAATTTATATGAGCTTTTTCTTCCAAAACAGTATAACTCCGAAGTTTCGAACAGTCTTTTAAAAACACCCCCATATCGACCTAAATAGTCCAGGAAGTTAGTAAATAAATCGAAAATGTTTAAGGCCAGCAGATATGGAGATGCGGTTTTCTGCATTGTGTTCAGAAAGCTTCCAGGAAAAAAGTCTATATGGTGTGGTTATGCCATTTTTCAAAAAATGCATTTTGGTGCAATAAATGCATTTTGAAAATTGCATAATTATACTGGCAATACTATAAGAATGACTGGAAACTCCGAAAAATCGCTCGAAAATCATTAGCCTGAGGTTTTTGAAAGTAAATCAATTCTGTCATTAGAATTACCCGGGGACGCTCGGGGATGGCTGTGCAGGGGTGCACGGGGGTGATATTGCAGCGTCCATGAAAATCAACCGAAAATCGTTACTCGAGAGTTTTCGGGGATGCCGAATTTAATTCTGGCATTAGAATTACCCGAGGGCGCTCGGGGGTGGCTCTGTGGGGGTGCTCGGTGGGTGATTGGGGAAGAAATTGCAGCGTTCATGAAATCAGCCAAAAATCGTTACTTTAAAGTTTTCGGGGATGCCGAATCAATTGTGGCATTAGAATTTCCCGGGGCGCTTAGGGGTCGCTCTGCGAGGGTGCCCGGGGGTGATTGGGGGAAAATTGCAGCGTCCATGAAAATCAGCCGAAAATCGCTACTCGGGGGGTTTTTAATAATACCGAGTTCAATTCTGGCATAAGAATTACTCGGGGCGCTCGGTGGTGGCTCTGTGGGGAAAGGTAATGAAGAAAGTGAAAAATTACCCCCGCAAAGCGACTTCCGAGCGCCTCTGGTAATTCTAATGCCAGAATTGAATTCGACATTCCCGAAAACCCCGGGTAAAGATTTTTGGTTGATTTTCATGGATGCTGCAATATCACCCCCCGGGCACCGCCGCAGAGCCACCCCCGAGCGCTCCAGGTTAATTCTAATACCAGATTTAAATTCGGCATCCCCGGAAACCTCCAAGTAACGATTTTTGAGCGATTTTTCTCAGTTTCCAGTCGTTCTTATAATATTGCAAGTAATTATGCAATTACAAAATGCATTTATTGCACCAGAATGCATTTTTCCAAAATGGAATAACCACACCATATAGACTTTTTTCCTGAGAGTTTCTGAACACAATGCAGAAAACCGCATCTCGATATCTGCTGGCCTTAAAAATGTCTTTAATTCGGTCGATTTTGATCTAAATGCCCTGGACTAAAAATGCATTTATAAAATGTAAATTTTAATTTATTTAAAAAATATATTGCTGGCAACGTAGTGCCTGTGTTGTGATATTAATTAAAAATTTACTGAATGTAATCCATTTTAACGTAAATAATTATCTTGCCTCATAAACTAAAGCATTTCCGGAGGTTCACGAACAGTCATTTGTATCTGTCGTAAGGTCTACCCTCTATAACGTGATTCTGATAGCAGGCAGCTGGACATATCTGTTGCAGTTTCTAAAACAATCAAGTTTCTAACTCGTGATTCTGACCAACAGACGACAATCGCAGACACGGTTTAGTTTACCGACTTTCAAGTAAGGCGAGCATCATAACTAAAACTGGTCGAAGTTATTTTGCAAGACAAGTTTAAGAATCGTGAAAAAAGTTATTTGTCTTTCCTTCAGAATAAATAAAAATATTTATTTATTTTAAATTCCATATTTATTTAAATTTTTGGTAAATTTTAAAGGGAAAGTCTACTCTTGCAACAATATAACCAAAAACATACAAATATTTTATTATTTCTTTAAATAAATGAACCTTATAAAAATATAAAAAATGGATTTTTGGTCCTCTGTTAATAAAAGACAAAATTATTAAAAAGTAATAAAATTTTAATTTACTTACAAAGTATGAAGGGACTCCTACACATTAATAATAATACCAATAAAGCTTAGATTCAAAATATACTTTGGTTATATCAATTTTTATAGTTTGTCACGGCGACATGCCCACGCGACACAAAATATTAAAGCAACCTACAAAATGACAACAACAAGTTTTTACTTAGTGTTTTTATCATTTTACTTTAATAATAACTTTAGTCGTCAAATAGAGGCCATCTGGTGCTTTAGTAATAAACCGCTGTTTTTTTCCCATGATAAAACTTGCGACCACTTGACCTTATAACCCTCCGACTGTCGCTTTAAGCAGGCCTCACTTGTCACCGAACGTTGTAATGTAATGCTCGCTGCAAGCATCACATTACAGTAACCCGTTCATTTCATCACCACATCGTAGCGAATGCTCGTGTTTGAATGCTCGGTTCACGAGTGATCCACCATTCTCGGGAATGACGTTCACGTCCAGGTTCCGGAGCTCCAGGTGTCTAGGGGAGTTTGCCCATGCTACATTTAAATTTAACGACCCAAAAAATCCCCGAGCGCCTTCCCCGCGTAAATTTTGAAAGAGTCCCACGGAGATGACGTTCAGGGCCAGGTTACGGTGCACCAGGTGTTTAAGAGGTTATTTCCGCCGTGAAATTCGGATTCAGCGACCCAAAAAAACCCCATAACGATTTTCGGTTCGTCTTTTTCGATTGTGCACCAGGTGTTCGGGGGGTCGTTTTTGACATGAAATTTGGATTCAGCGCTCAAAAAACTTTCCCAGAATGATTTTCGGGTTGTTTTTGGCAATTTTGTCAGGAAAACTGTCGGAAATGACGTCCCCGTCTAGGTTCCGGCGCACCAGGTACCCGGGGGTGTTCGCCGATGCCATATATGAATTCAGCGTCAAAAAAACCAACGGGCATCTAGTTACTCTCCTTTCCCGCGTGAATTTTGGAGAGTCCACGGAAATGACGTTCGTCGGCGCCTGACCTCAGGTCGGCTGTTTTTTTTTTAATATATATATATATATATATATATATATATATATATATATATATATATATATATATATATATATATATATATATATATATATATATATATATATATATATATATATATATATATATATATATATATATATATATTTATATTTGTTTTATAAATAAAAATATTTTCAAATAAAAGAAAAATTGGCATAAATTGACGAAGAGTTGTAAAATTTAAAAAATCATATCTATGTCAAATTTACCTAAAAAAACTAAACAGAGCCTATTTTAAAGGTTTTGATGTTAGCTTTCTCTTTTGTAAGCAATACCTGTACTTAGCCTGCCTAAAAACAGTTGTGAACAAAAATCTAAATAATAAATAAAAATTGCGGTTTTATATATTTTTTTTAAATTTATTTTTTGAATTTATTTTGCCATATCTTTTTTAACTTTATAAAATGCTACTTTAATGGGCAATTTTATGCTCTACAAAAAAGCCTTTTACAATTTTTGCTAAAATTGCATATATTTGGAGAAAAATTAAAAATTTTAATATGATGACGAATTTACCCGTTTGAAAAAACATAGGACTTTAAAATTTTTTTTCATATTTATTGCTCTTTTAAATTTATTTATTTTTTAAAATTTTGAGCCTAATATCTTAAAATAAAAACAAATTCGTAGAAGCAATTTTATAATTGATTATGGTTTTTGGGCGTTAATTATGAAAACATTTTTGGGTTTGCGTTTTAACCGAATTAGTAGATTTGTCATTATTTTAAAACCATGCATTCTTGCAAGAATATTTAAAAGGCTTTTTAGAAGGAAATAAAATTTACTTTTGGAATGACATTTTTTTAAATGCAAGAAAAACGAATTTAAAAAATATGGAAAATCGCAATTTTTATTTTAAAGATATTTTTTCACAATTTTTTTTTTATAAAATGAGTATGGGCATTGCTTTACACAAAGAAAATATATCAGTTTTTTTATGTAAGGCCCAAGGACTTTTAAAATCAGCAATGGCCTTAAATAAGGTAAGAGTAAGGTTAAACCACACCTCAATAACACAGCCCTAAAATACAAAGAGGCACTCGAAAATTAAGTCTTTAATAGCCATATTTTATCAAGAAAGACTAAAGCAGGGCGCGCACTGAATCGACTCGGATCGGTCGGCTCGGCACGGTACGGTTAGATCGGCAGCGCACGCCTGGCCAACTTCTTATGGGGATACTGGAAAAAGTGACATTTGACAATTATATCATTGCCAGGGAATAAGTAGATATCTATATTTTTCCATATTTTGCTTTGTAGTAACTTGGTAGTAAATTTCTAGATGGCGAAACGTAGATTTTTAACCAATAAAAAGGGTGAAATTATTTTAATCCCTTTTTAACCAAAAATCCGTGTTGTGTTGTGTTTGCGTCGGCCATTTTCTATTCTAGTATTTAGGGTTGACTGTTTTAAATTTACGTTCTTATTTTTTCCACACTGTTGTGAAAAAATTATAAGGTAAGATATGTTATTTAAATATTGTAGTAAGCCTTTTTGAGATTAAACCAAGATTCTTTGTAAATATCTTCGCAATGGCCCAACACAACATGTAGGCTGAAATATTTTTGTAATTATCCATGTTGCAAAAACGCCTTTTTAGTAAAATTGTAAGCACAGATTTTAAGAACAAAAAGTTTCATTCTTTTCTCGAGATCCCTTATCGTTAGAAGCTTGGAAAATTAAATGTACTTTAAGTCCCTCAAAAGATTGTAAAAATGTATGTTTGTGAAGACCGTTGTTCAAAATGAAATTATCAAAAACTTAAAAATCCTTCTCGCTCAAAATATAGAGCTGCACCTTGGTCACCCTTTATAAATTCCATTTTAAAAGAACACAGTTACGGAAAATGTTTCAATTCTTTTCAAAATTTACCTCTCGAACCATTGGACAACCCTAAAATTAAAATTTTTAAATCATTTTTATTTTATACCTTATTAACAAAATTTCAATTTCAGGTTTAACTTGTCGGAGTAATCTCTTTTTAGTGGAGGAAACCGACAAGCATTTATTTGTAATGTTTAAAGAGTTTGATAACGAACGAAGGCTTAAATTTGCTAGTGAAGCTGTAGTCAATCTTGTAAACACACTACATGCTGATATTTACAAATATTTGGATGAGAATGTTTACAAAAAATAAAATTGAAAATTTATTTAGGCAACAACACTTCAAACCTTACTGCAAGCTCTTTTCATTTTTCAGACCGTAATTTTATAAAAAATTTAACCTAACTTTAAAAATAATAATTTTTACAATTTCTTATAAATATTTATGTTTATTTTTTAGTTACCACATTAATTTAAATTCTTTATATATTTTTGCCCCCTGTCTGCTTCTGTCTTTGCCTAAATTAATAGCCAAAGTTCCATATCATATTTTATGTATTTTTAGTCTGTTTTAATAAGCGAATACTGCCTAGCTTCTTTTTTTTTATAGGAACCTTTCAGAGATCTCATCCAACCCCGCTGTGATAGTATTAGAAGTTTTTTGTTTAAATTTTTAAATATATTTTATTTTGCCTGTGTTATCTCAGGTATAAGAATTTATGTTGTTATTAAGAATATTTTTCATTTATTCTGAAATTTATGTTTTTTTTGTTTTATTTGTTACTGTTATTTTTTTGGGAAAGTAATTTTTGTTGTGGGTTTTTTGAAAATTTCGGGGAAATGTCCCAGATTTTCCTGGTTTTTTTTTCAAAATATTTGTATTTATAACAAATTAATTTGTTTTTTAAAAAAAAATTTTTTAAGTTTAAAATTTTTCCCAATCTTAACAAAAATAAATTTTGCTAAAAACTTATTAAACTGTTATTTTAAAAATAACAGTTGTTAAGTAAGACAGCAAACTTATTTTGTTGGAATTGGAAAAAAAACCTAGAAATAAAAATTTATAGTACTACCAGCGCATTCCCCCTTTTTTTTATGTGCTTTTATTAAATTGATTGTCAGGCGTTTGTCGCTACTGTACTACAGAAGATAGCTGCGTTCAGAAAGCACGAGGTTTGGTTTCGTAGGAGTGTTTGTTCGTTGCGGCAGCGTATACCGTGCACCGATTCGGCCACTGCATTCGGCATTCCGCCCTCAGCAGTCCACGGACATAAATATTAAAAAAAAAATAAGTTCGAGTTCATCAGATTCTGACTAGAAAATTGTGATTGCTTTAGCTTGTAACGAAATCGAAAAACAAAAACAGAGGTATTGGATTCATAACATTAATTTAAAAAGAGAAACTTATGGAGAGTTTTATCATTTGTTTCCTGACCTGCTGGAAGATAACTAAATTTTATGAACTCATTAAGCTTTTACCCCTTCGAAAGCAGAACACAAATTTTCGAAAAGCTATTTCCCCTGAAGAAAGTCTAGCGGTTACTCTCAAGTAAGTACTTTTATTTAATTATATCTGTTTTAATTTGAAAGCATTAAATTTTGATAGTTAAGTTTTTGATTATAGTAGGAGTTGAAACAATCTCCAGCCTTCTTTTAAGAAGGAACAATCTTGCAATAATTCAGATTTTCTTAATATTTTAAGATAATAAATAATCAGACTGTCATGTTTGAATTTTGTCAAAAAAAAAAGTTTAAAAATAGTATGTATTTTTATTGTGCTTCGTACAGTAGAAAATTAAAAGTTTCGGTAAGTTCGCTGCGAATGATCTTCATAAGCTATTTCTTCATAAATATCTGAGCTCTCCCTCCCTGGGGTAAAAGATGACTGTGGTTGGGTTGAAGGAATATTTGTTTCAACGTGTCACTGATTCGTGTAATTATCTCCATTGGTTGGGCTCACAAGAGGTGAACTGGCTACCGAAGATGAGCTGTTTGAAGCTATTGGAGGTGCTTGTGGATGGTTCGTTTCGTTCGCCATTAAGTTTTTCATTTCATATTTGCTAACTAAATTTGCTATCTTTGATTTTATTTCAATTTGAAGAACGGGTAAAAAAGTTCTTACGGTTTCCTGCATAGCTTCAAAAAATTTTTGTAAGTGATCCTTTCTGGTGACTTTTGATGCCTGTTTTTCTTCAAAATATTTTTTTAGTACTTGCGCCATTGGATTTAGTTGTTGCTTCGTATGTTTTGATAAAGATATCGTAGATTCTGGAGTTTTTGATGGTGATGTAATGTTATTATCGTAGGGGGAATCTTGTGAACAATTTTTAGAATCTTCAACAGCAGATTGCATGGTTATTTCCTCATCAGAATTGTTAATTAATTGCTCTCCTGATTGACTCTCTGAAAGATTTGACTTCTGTACTCTTTCTGAATAAAAAGGGACCATAAAAGACATTACTTCTTCATATTTCCACTTTTTTGTTACAGTATTTGCCTGACCACTGACTGTTTTTCTATTTCTAATTGCTTTACGAAAAGCATCTCGAAGCGATGTCCACCTTTTTTTACAATCTGGAACTATAAAAAATCCATGTTAATTTTAAACTAAAACACGACATAATGTGTTTGTAGAAACTTAAATAATTGAATACTTTTTTTATTTTATATTATTCTGACGATTCCATACTGTAAATGTTTTTTTAGTATTAACATAAAGTGGAAATAAAAAATAGGTTATTATTATTACTATCACTGGCTAATTACATACATATTCTGTAATAATTATTATACACTTATTAAAATTACCTGTAACATTATTTCTTTTAAAATTCTTTTATATTGCAAAATATTGGATACAGGCGGGTTATTTTATGAAATGAAACGAAAGATATTTTCTGGAAAAATATGCATTACCTCAGACTTCATTTTCCTGATAATCTAGTTTTCAAAAAAATGTCGATGATTTTAGAAGATCTGAAAAAATTTAAAGCAATAATGCTATTTTTTTTTTGTATTAAGGTGCCCAAAATGTATATATTTTTTGTTGTGTTCTCTAAAAATTTTAATGTTTATACCCTTAATTGTAGGTTTCTTGGGTACGGCGATTCAATCTCTACCATTAGCTTTAGTTATAGATTGGGGGAAACGACAGTAAGAGAAATAATATATGATACATGTAAGAAAATATGGAGTACGCTTGCAACCATAGTAATGCCTACTCCAACGTTAGAACAATGGCAAAAAATAGAAGAGGGATTTAGTACAAAATGTCGTATTCGAAAAACCTCCGAATTCGGGATCTCTATTCCATAATTATAAAAAGGAGTTTAGCATTGTTTTATTGGCTTTAGTGGATTCAGAGTACAGATTTATTTCTGTAGATATAGGAGCATTTGGTCGTAATAGTGACGGGGGAATATTTCGTTCATCCCATCTTGGAAAAAAACTGCTTTCTAATAAGTTAGGATTACCTAAAGATAAAGCGTTGCCTCAAACAAATCTTGTTGTACCCCATGTCATTGTTGGGGATGAAGCATTCCCCTTATTGACTAATATGATGAGGCCCTATCCAGGAGCTCAAGTAAGCAATAACGAAGCAAACAAAATTTATAATTACCGTCATTGCAAAAAATTTCGAATTTTCTTTAAAAAATTTAATATATTGCCTGAACATCTGGACATCATAACTTTAGATTGTACTGTATTGCATAACTTTTTACGCAACGATTCTTGTGCTTGGCAACCTGTAGAACTGGAAGCTGATGAAGTACCAAAAGGTCTCGATAACTTAAATAACATTGGTGGTAATTTCCAGCGAGACGCTTTTAATATCAGGGAGGAGTTTAAACAGTATTTTGCATCCAACCAAGGAAGTGTGCCATGGCAACGAGAGAAGATCAATATTGGAAGATAAGATAATGTCTATAGAACTACATAATATATAAATATAATACAACTTATTTTAAATTTAAAGATTTTAAAATTTGTATTTTTTAAGTAATATTTTATTTATCGTTAACGAAACCTTACATTTTTTAAAATTATGTTTTACTTTCTTTAAAATTAAGAAACTATTTTAAATCACAAACATATTATGATATTTGTGACTAATAATAAATATTGTTTACTTACCGGAGCTTCCTGTCTTTTTAGCAACCTCACTCCAAGCGTTTTCCTTGCGAATATTATCGTGGTAATACCTATTTTGAGGATCATAGAGTATCACATGTCCCCGTACACTTTCAATTAAAAGTTCGTTTGCCATAGTAAATAAACCTAAATAACACTTGTTCCACGTGCATACGTATTTAAAGCGCATAAAATACCACAATTTAAATTAACGGCGTCGGGCCATTCGACTGTTTTTGTCGCTTCTATCATTCCTTGCCTATGCCGAGACGATCTGACCGATCCGAGTCGAACCGGTGCGCGGTACATCCTTTATTTTCATGTAAAGCAAAACCTGCCGACTGTTCCGAGTCGAGTCGACCGATCCGAGTCGATTCAGTGCGCGCCCTCCTTCAACCTGCTGTTAGCTTACGCCGACGATGTCAATCTAATTGTAAATGGCAAAATTAAGCTAAGAGGTAGCTCTATGGCTATCGAAAAGAAAGCAGTTAAGTTTGGGCTAAAGATCAATGAAGATAAGACTGAGTACATGTATCTGTGTAGAAATAACCGCCACAGGTAGGGAGGATATCGACAACATGTGGGAAAGAAAGAATCGGGTCCAAGAAGAGAAACAGGTGCTACTTTGCTTTTGGGGACCTTATAAAAACAAATCACATCACAAAAAAAAAAGAAGAATAATATCTGCAGGACAATCATTTAACCAGTGGTTATCTACTGATGTGAAATTTGGACACTCACGGCGATCAACGAGGAACGATCACAACTTTTTGAAATGAAAATACTTACAGGGAGTTTCGGTGTAGTAAGAAACTTAAAAATATAATAATAAGAAATTTATATACATACTGCAGCATAGTACCAATAATTGCACCTTTTAGATATCCATGTTATACAATAGTTTACACCTTTCTTACACACTTTTAAAGAAGCTGTAATAATTCTAAACAACCAAAATGTATTTAGCAGGCCTAGCATCGATATATCGAATGACAGCCGTTGCAGAACCGTGTATCAATTAACAAATAAAGACAATGGAAGGCCAAGATTTTAGTGTTATTGAAACCATAACATTGTCAAACACATTCAAGAAAAATAAAACCCTGTTACAAATTTAAATAATAAGCCTTTGTAATACCATAAATAATGTTTGACTTTATTTTAGATACTACAGAGAAAATAGCATATACACATAAATTAAAAATTCTAAAAACACGAATAAATGACAAACGGATGTACCCGAGATGCAGGTCCAAACAGGATCACCAAAACGGGAAACGGCATAAACGAGGGGCGAGACCTGACCGGAAAGTCGCTAAAATATTATAGACGAAACAATAGGGTGGCTTCCGGTCCACAACACAACGTTACAATAAAACAAATTAAAAATACTGCTGTCGGGACTATATGTATGTGGGAGGAAGAGAAAATTTACGCGAGGACATAAAAATGCCGTGTCAGGTTTTGCGAATGTTATTAAATGGTTTGTGTGATGGAAAACGAGAAAGACTGTCTAGAATGGCTTTTGTTAAACGATTTAGAGCTATGAAAAATGCACACATAGTTGCAACACAGATAAAAGCATTCTTATCTAAAATCCCATCCATAAAATACCTAAAATATATTTTTATGTTTTTGGGTTGCTTTCCACGACATTAAAGGATTATTACAAAACATAAGCTGTCTATGCTTTAAGGTTGATGGCTTACTTCACAATTTATTTCCATAGTTTTAAACTGCAAAGATTGAATTAAAATTAAATTAAATTTTAACAAATCCGTTAGGATTTTATATTAGAAGCTATAGGAGAATAGTATTTACTTTTGGAATCCCAATTATTGGGATTTATAAACCTTAAACATATGTAGGTAAAATTTAAAAAAAAATGTAATAGGTCAACATTATACAAAGTCAAGGCAAGGTTGTTCCATTTCACGGCCACCAATACAAGGTGGGTAATAAACTCGCTGCTTGATCACGATTACTTTTAGAGAGCAATTAAAATATTTTATGTACGACCTTCAAAATAAGTAATTATTCTGTAACTCATTTTAGCATATTTGCTTTGCTTAATAAGCCTTATTACAGCACTAGTGCCGTAATGAACCATAGCGCGTTTATTACCGCACTAGTTAGGTAAATGCTTATTACATAACGGATTTTGACAAAACCAGTATTTTTAGACACATTCTTTATTATTTTTTTATTATTAACAATATACAATACAATTCATATTTTAAAAGTAATTATTTTAAATATTAAAAGCAAAATTTACACCAAAGGCAACCTTGGGCATATTTTGAATCATAAAACTTTAGCCGGGGGCGAGCTACAGGAACTGTAGCAGATTAAAGGCTCCGCAGTCAAAATTTTTTTCGCAACATTTTTTTTGTTTTCCTAAGAGGTATCAATATAACCTTTAGCTACGCTGTTGCTTTTTCATCCACATGGCGTTTGACAGTCAATAGGTCTGCTTCAGAATTTGCCAACAGGGATGTGAATGAACGACGGAAACAGTGTCCGGTATATAATTCTGGGTGTGATAAATTTAAAAAGGTAGCTATAGCTTTCGGCATGCTGCCAAACGTATTGATACCAACGGGCTGCCGTATGCAAATGCCTTTTCTGTAACCTACAAAAAATCTCGTGTGATCCGTGAGTGTTGGACGCAGCAATTTGTATTTTTAGATAATCTGTACCATGTCGACACTTTAAAATCCTCCAGATGTCACGATACATTTTCGGAAATTTTTATTTTTGCGTTTGGAATTTCAGCCTGGAAAACCTTTTTATCATCTTTGACGTTTTCGCATAATAATTGGTCATTTCTTGTTTATTGCAAGCCTCAGCAATGCCAATGATTAGCCCAACCTATAACAAAGGACTATAAACTTATAAAAGTATAGTACGCTAAGTCACTACAACTTAAGCTTGTCTTTTGTTGCAGATATTTTTAAAAATAAAAACTTCAGATTCTTACCTCAATAAGCAGAAATTTTTCATCATCGGATGTGGCAAGGAACTGGGCAATTTCTTCTTTTGACAATGTCTTGCTTTTCTTTAGCATATATCCTTCGCTTTTTCGTTTTAGGAGTGCTTTTACGAACTTGCTTATATCCAAATTGTTCGTTGTAGTAATGACTGGTCTGAGCATTAAGTAAAGAGCCCTTAGGCTGGAGCAATGGTATTGCATCGACATCGTCTCGAAATAAGCCAGGAAAATTTTTCTTTAAACCTATTTTTTATTATTTTTTTTCTGAACACCAATCGACAAATTTTTGGTACACTCGTTCGTATTTTCTTTGATTTTGATGGCAATAGCGAAGAGACGGCCATTTGCGCCGTCCCTTTTATGTCGGAGGGAAGGAAATAACAAGACATCCTACTTATTTCTGGTTGAAATGACTAATTTTAGTGAAATATCGCCAAAGCAAAACATCACACAAACGGCCGTGTGACATAGCAACTGAGTGACAAACTAGTTTGATTTTTTTGGACCCAAAACAGGTATAGGTATAGGTACAGGTATATTTTGTGTTACTGCATGACGTGAACAAATATAAAATTAAAAAATATATTGTTTTTACTAATATCTGCGGTCGTAGATAAAATTTTGTACCTATATTACTCGTGCGGTATCAGTTCATTACAATACTCGTGTCATTACTCCGACTTGGTCTACGACCTCGTCGAGGCAATATTTAACACTCGTTATTGTAATGAATCTAATACCGCACTTATTATATAAAAAACTATTTCGTTGAGTCGGCTGATACTTAATAAAGGTTCGTGTGGGGGGTAATAACAAAAAACACCAATATATGTTTTGAGTTTCACTAATTTTTTTAAATGTGACAGTTGTTTTCATCAGACTTGGGTTCTAAGAAACTGAGTACCAACCGAAATATGGGTGTATCCTATCTGGGCACAGAATATTACGGCCTTTTTTGTAGCCATTTTATTGTCCGATGTCGGCATAAATTCTCAGGTAAAAAAGGTCGTTATTAGTGTTTTTAATAAGTATGTGCCGCAATTTCACGGACCGTCTTTGTTAGTACAAACTGTTGGGAAACTCAATTTAAGGTGTCAATAATTAAAGTACTTTATGTGTAAAACTATCTGGAACTAACTAAAACTAACCAGAACTAGTCCGCTTTTAAACGTTTAATTTAAAATTAGGTGCAATAATACAAATAATACTTAAGAGATTTAATATAGGAACAGAAAAAACAGGAATTTATCGCAAGCAAAATAAGAGATTGTAAAAATAAAAACTGAGTTAACTTGATTATGGTAAAATAGTTTTAACACCTATAATACTCGCAAGTTTTCCCTGGTATTTAGTAATTCTTTGTATTTGCATATAATTTTAGTAATAAATATTACTTTAAAATAATTTACTATTTCTTTTTATTACAAGGGTCTAAGAGCCTTTATAGATGACCAATAAACATTAAAAAAATTGCTAAAAATAGGTACTTATTATTTATCTGCTGTGCTCAATATTGTATAATAGGCTATGTAGAACGGAGTACCGGAAAAATACAGTGCACAGTTAGGTTATAACAGCCTGGTATACCTTCTTGCTGTGCCAGATAGGTATCGACTTGAAATATAGCCTATTTACTAATAAAATAATGTAAGAATTGTAAATAATAATAATTATACATAAATTGCTAAAAAAACTCAAGTAATAATATTCGTAGGACTGATCTAATGCCCATATTTAAAAAATCTAGGCGAAAATCGCCATTATACCAAGGTAACCAAAGTAATGCACCTTGATTGCATGGGTTAAGCGAGGTTAGTGGAGTCCCAATATTGGCACTGCAGCCTATAGGTTATTATTCTATTCTTTTATCCAATAATGGCTTTGGCTGCCAATCTTTTTTAATTCCAGCGCCGAATAGCCAGCAATCCCCTTCCAGTCATATGCTGCTATGTCGCAACATAGGCCTTTCCAGCTATGTCTATGTAAAATCTGGAAAATCGGGCTATGTAGCCCCCAGAACTTCCGACTAATTCTCAGCGTAATCGGTAAAAGGCACAATTAATGGTGATCTAACTAAGAACTGCTATTGGTATTGGGTAAAACCAGTTTGCTGTCAGTCTCACATCTCACACTGCGCGCGCAACCAATCCTCCGCCATAGGAAGATAACCTCGTGCACAACTTAAAATGTTAAAATATCAGAAACTAGGCCTGAACCGCTCACAACGCTTAGCCCAGAGGAATGACCGCTATACTAACTAGCGGCGAGTTTTCCTTGGATTTTCACGAGTAAAATACACAGTTTTCCGCGCCACTGCGGTCGGTTTCAACGAAAAAGCTAAAGCTTCCAAACGCGTGTTCACTTAATGAAAGTCGAAACGGAAGTAGCCTATAGGCTTATTGTGCTCCCCTTTGACTTAGGTAATGTATAATGCTAGTCGTTTTCTATGATTTTTTTTTAAATATGTTATAGAGATAATTATTGCAACTTTTATTACTTGGTTTAACCTAGCATTTTATGTATACCTGTTAAATTATTTTAGTAGTAAATAGGCTAAACATCTGTTTTTCTTTTTAACCCCTGTCTAAAGAAGGTGCTGTGCACTAAAACAATTTTTACACTTTAAATAAATTTATCAAAAATAAAAAAATCATTACTGACTTTTGTTATTATAATTAAAATATTTTTAAATATTTATTTAAAAAAAAAAAGAGTATAAATAGGTAACGGGGTTACGCCCGTATTAAATCAAGGTGTTGAAAATGTGTTTTGTACTTGGTGCTATAAAAAGTAAAGTCCTTCCTTAGTTTACAGGCTCCAAGTACCTTTATTAAAAGGGTAAACGCCCCAATAAAGTGTCACTTAGTATACTGTCCCGTAGTATAATATGACAGTATACATTGCCTAAGGTGTAGAGACCCCTGTATTGAATATCATACTATGAAAAAATAGGTTTTAAATTATTTTTACATAAATATTATATTTTTGCATTCTTAGGCTGAAATATAGAAATATCTAATAAGCTATTTCGCCCGAGACAGTGTGAAATCTTGTGACTCCAAGACATCCTCAGCTCAGACGTGTAATCACATCACCCCTTTCGATTTCTTAAGCAGCTGTTGCTGTCATTAGTTTTTTTTATTTTCCTTTCCTTATTTTGTTTTTTTTTTCTTATTATTATGCCTTTTTTAGTTCGGCCTATACATAGTCTGTTAGTAACGTTTATCTTTTAAAAATAATATTAGCAATGTATGTAACTATTATTTTTCTTTTTTCTATAAAAGCTGACGCATTATAATCTTGCTTTGACATAAAAAAAAACTTAGTTTTAAAAAATAAGTACTTTAGACCAAGTATTTTTCGTATACCTGAATAATAAATATTTAAAAAACACTAAGACCAAACTTTGCTTAGCTTTGCTTAGCTTGTATGTTTATGCTTTCCACTTGGGTGTTATTATAATTTTAAATTAGTAAAGTTTTTTAAAAGTTTTTTATACTATTAATTTAATATACTGCACCTTAATACTAATGATAATAATATACATTTTTAAAAGTACTGTAACCTTAAAAAGTTATTTACAAAAACCTTTTTACTTCAAAGGTATACTTAACATGTATTTTTAAATATTAATGGCCACTCAACCTAAAGTTTCAAATCAGATAGAAAAGCATCGTTCGTGTCCTTGAATAATAGATCAAGGGGTCAGCCACTACTCGTCTCCGACTGCAATGCGGCCATTGTGTGTGGACCAGGCGGATAGATGGATAGGCAAACGGGACAATGCTCGACAACGAGCGAAAACATAAATTTGGCACAATAGAGGCCGGAAGGTTATAGTGTGCCATTGCAGGAAGCTTCAAGAGAACGCAGCTAGGACTTCGTCGTCAAATACGAATCCGGCTTCTGCCAAGCAGCCGCAGAGTTTGTCAAGCTCTTGTTGTGTTGTTGTCTTGCCGTCTCATTTTACCTAAAATATCTGGAAACTTTAGACGAAATTCCACTTGTCGTAAAATGCAGCTGAATGCTATTAAATGACTATAACTTTGTTATTAATAGTCTTGAATTTAATGCCGATAAAGTGTGGGTAATTAACACTTTAACACAAAAAATTATGAGCACTTTAAAGATACATGGAAAAGCAGGATTTATGAGTATGTTAGGAAATAGTTAAGAAGTACCAAAGACAATTATATTTTTTACTATAGACGCACAAAACAATTCTAAATTTTTGGTTATAGGCTTGGACGATCGCTTTCTCTGATTACTTGAGCTGGCGTCCAGCAAAAAAGTAACTTTACTCACGCTGCTGTATAAACGAACATTGTCGCACAGCTTAAATGGAGGTAACAGTAATCAGAAATTATTTTTGCCGAAAATAAGCCAAATTTGTTGTAATCAGAGCGGTCGCAATTACTTTTAAAAATAAATTCAATTATAATAACCAATTAATCTTCTAAGTAGTAGTAAATTTCGATTACCAACTAGCATGTTTGTTAATAGTATATTATTCAATGAGCATGTAATTATAGCTATTACTCACGATAATGAAGTAATCCATCAGAGTGAGTAATAGCTATTACATGCGAGTAGAATACCATACTTTTTCTACGACTTATCTTTTATACAGTGAGTTACATAGCTGTTTAAATTAATTTTTCAATAATTTATTATAGCTGCATTTTAATTAAATTTTTCGGAACTTCCTATTAAAAGTACATGAGAGGAAGGAAGAAATCTGCCCAAGTACTTTTTAATTTGTAAACAATTTCACCTTAATTATCAACCTCGTGATAGAGATACTAGGATAAGAATATTTTTAAATTTTTTTTATCGCTAATTTTTTATTTATCCGCCAAGTTTTGCATAATAAAATTCTATTTTATTCAAAGTTATTTATTAGAACACAGTTTATTTTTTTATATAATTTATATAAAAGCATTATAAAGTATTATAGCTTAATTATTTTGTTGTTGCAAAACGTCTTCTAAATTTTTTACTATTGCCACGTCTTTTGTATTATTCTACAGGAAATGACACCGAATAAAAATACCAAAATAAAAACCATAAATACCAAAGAAAGTAAAATCATTTATTGCGTTTTTATTTAGTATATTCTATATTATTTTAAGCTAGAAATTGTAATGGTTTTTTATCGACGTCCAGTCCCTAGTTATAACGTAAAAAAGAAGATTTCATTCTTAGCCGACCACAAAAAAAGGAGGTTAATAATTCGAACCCTATGAATGTATTTATTATAATTGGATATGCAATATATTTCCATGTGATAATCTACTAGAGCTCTCTGGCAAATAGACCAGAAGCCTACCGAGCAGAAATTTATGATTCTATTGGTCAAAGCCCAACTAACTTTATACTAGCCAACATTTGATCTACGCGGGAACGATGGAAGCGGTTAGGTGCTATCGGGGTTTTTGAGGTCGCTGGTTACGATAAAAGGGTCGGTTAACCTCCATCAAGTCAGATTCAAGATTATTTAAAGGTCAAGTGAAGAGAAACCCTGTTTGAAAAATGTGGAAAAATTCATATACATAATTTTGAGGTTATAGGATCATCCAAGGTGATTTCAAGGATATTTTAAAGAGTTTTTAAAATAAAAATGTAAATTACGTTTCGAAAAATCTCAAAAAAATTATAGGTATGTTTTTGAAGTCGGCGAATCGAAATCAGTTAACCTCCATATGGTCAGGTTTAGGGTCATTTGAAGGTCAAGTGACGAAAAAAGCATAGGCAAAATCTGGAAAAGTTCATGCATAAAAATAAATCCGAAGTATAAATAAACGCCGAATTCGGATTTAGCGACCTAAAAAACATATGCATGAATTTTTCCAGACTTTTCCAATCGTTTTTTCTTCACTTGACCTTTAAAAGACCTTGAACCTGACGTAATGGAAGTTAACCGACCCTGCCATCGTAATCAGTGACCCCAAAAACCCTAGTAAAACCTAACCGCTTCCGGCGTTCCCGCGTAGATCAAATGTTGATCTGTGTTATCTTTGGAAGATAAATAAGATCACCCAGCGACCTTATGTTTGGACAACCGAATGAATTAAGAAAGGAGGTTTAGGACTACGCAGATTAACTCTAGGAGCACCTCCTTGGAATTTAGCAAGAGACAACATAAAGTTATCTAGTGACCCAATAATAACCAGATATGACATAATGGCAAATCCTGCTGGTTTTAAAGACAATGAGCTCTCTGGGTTGTATAACCCCTTAAGAAAAAAACGGTTATTATCAAAAATAACTTAAGCATGGGATGGATCTTACAAAGTAGTCAAGAAAATTAACGATTTGGTTTGTCAAATCCCACGCAGTCCTAAAAGTAAAATGAAATTTGTTCATTTGGATAGACTGACTAAGTAATTTGGCGTTGTAGCTAATCGGGACAATAAGATTTAAAATGTGGCAGTGTTACGATATAGCAAACATTAATAGTTGTATGTTAGCACCCTTAGAATAAAAACTTTATCATTATTATTCCAGTAGTTTATAAAACGTAGTATAAGAACAGACCAGATAATGTAAGTCGGGAGGAACGGGCCAAACTTCATGAGTGTATTCTTATCTGCATTTCATCTGTTTTTAAATTATAACATAATTACAAACGGATAAAAGATCTTCTGTTGCTCCGCTATTTGATTTATATATTTCTTCAATAACAACAAAAAAATCAAATAAGAATTGAAAAAGAACATACAAGTTTTTAAAAGTATTTCCTTGTGTACAATCCACTCTTGTATACTAGGTGATTTTAGTCCTTTGAAATACCCCTTATTACGCTTATTTTCGTTTGGGTAATTTGTGCAGGGACTACGTCAAATCCCATTGCGAAAGACAGGTACACCAATAGGGCATTATTGTTATTTACATAATTTTTGACCTAAATACACCTTATTTATATTTTTAAATACCTAGTGTTAAGTGCTTTGTGGTTTGTTTGTATTTCTCCACATGCTCTACCTATCCCAGGTGATATATGTGAGGCTAAAATATACTATGCCACATATTACAGTTTTTAAAATGTTGTACATTTTGTTATTTGAACCTCCATTTTCTTTAATTTTTTAAATTAAAATATAAGGTCCTTTAATTAATTTATTTTATGTAATTTAGCTTACTAAATTTAATCAAAGTTCTCCATACCATTTTTACTAAATTTAAAAGGACAAAATTACTTAAAACTTATAATAAATGCAGCCATAATACCTGGCATTATTTCCCCAAATTTAAAAAGAATTAGAACCACTTATGTTAATATTTAAAATTGGGAAAAGTGTAAGTTCTGTATTTTGATATAGCGTTGTGCGGGTGGTTAAAGCGTTGGCTCTAAAAACCTGTGACCATAAGTTCATATGCTTTTAAAGAAGTTAAGCTCCTTTTACATTTAGTATATTATATTGCCACTAGATATAATTAGAAGTTCGTTTTGTTGTCCTTGTCAATAAGATTATTATAATTTTATCAATATCCCAAATTACGCAAAATGTTGGGATTTCTATAATAAATACTTTAGTATATCCACAATCACTGGTAATTATTCTTATGATTAAAAAACTCTGATAAATGTAGAGTTTTGTATTCTTGATTAAAATTGTAGACCTTGCTGCATAATGAGTCAAAGTATTAGTTGAAAAACAAAAGCAGGTAATATATTATTTTAAAAAATAATAATAGACTGTTGGTTTAAAATAGAAAAAGAAATTAAAAATAATTAAAACTCATTAAAAAGCGTATTAGGGTAGACTGGGTACATTTGTGACAGGTTACGGTTGTGACAATCGCAATATTAGCGAAACTATGAGGAATACCGCGGAGGCGTAAGGGGAGAGAGGAGAAATATGCGGGTCTGAATGTGTTTCACAGTATTGCGTCAGCCAACGCACGACGCTGTCGTTAGCAGATGCCCTTATTACCTTTTAACGGTCAAAAGTAAGCATTTTTATTCGATTTCTTTTATGATTTTTTTTATATGTATACAGATACAGTAATGAATGTCCTTTTTTATTATTAACTAAACATTAGTGGTTAAATGGCAGGTCTTGCTTCGTACGTACGTTATTGGGTACGGTTGTGACAATTTTTTTGGGTACGGTTGTGACACTTTTTTTTTTAATTTAAGTTGCTAAGAAAACGCATAAGGAAGACAATAAGAGGTCAAAGTGAAATAGAAAAATATGAAGAAGCTTATTTAGAAGTGAAACGTGATACATTATTACGAAGAGGTGCAGAAATGCACGAAGTTAATCGCATGTCTTTGTTGAGATACATTTGAAAACGCGATAAAACCAGCGCGGACCACAGAGGAGAGACGTTAGAGTAGAACGATCCCTGATCCAAAGATGAAACACCATTACTTTCACCTTCCGCATTGGGCCAATCCTCAATCCGAAATTATAGCATGATCAGGCAAGTGCGTCATCCTCAGCCACACCACTTGTTTTTTCCCCTGATTCTGTTCGGCCTTTTTCAAAGGCACCCCAAAGGAAAATCAAAAGGTTTCAGAACCAAAAAGTCAACCATTTATAAAGACACCCCAGAAAAAGAGGCAGTAAGGCAGACATATAAAGAAAGAGAAAAACGATTAAAGTCTATATGAAGGTTTGTTATAATAGGTATAGATGCTAAAGTGCCTTATTACTTATAAATATTATATGTTCCTGTGTTCCGTAAATGTTAATTATTTCGAGAAAAATGCATATTTAGTGCAATAAAAGTGATTAATGACCATTTTGGTGTATTTTTAAACCTGTCACTACCGACCCCAATTACTGTCACAACCGTCCCTGGAGTGTGGTCGGTTGTGACATTTTCTCTTTTTTTTTTCCAACTTGCTCCTGTGAGGTAACCATAGTTTTTAAAAATTCAATTTAAGTATTCATACGTAGGCAAATATACTCTTCACAAAAAAAAACTAATTTTGTACAGCTAACTGCCACACTAACAAAATTATTGGTCGTCAAATGAAAATTGTTACATTCGTACTCAGTCTACCCTATTTTTTATATTTATCTTGTTTTTCGCATACCATTTTTTGTCTTTAACCAATATTTTGTCTTTGTAATGTAGAACTATAAGTAATATTGTTATAACCTAAAAATAATTGTCTGTCATTAATTACACCGTATTGTCAAAAAATATTTGCAGAATTTTACAGATTTTTGTTAAATACAATCGTATTAACTAATAATTTGGCCTAAAGTTAAAAGATTCAATGCCAAGAATACTAATATTTTAAATTGTTACAGATAAAAAGTTGCATAGTGCATTAAAGAACTTATAGATTTAAATTCTAATTAAGGCCTTACAACATTTTTTCGATTAAAAAACATTTTTTAACTACCAAATAATAACTTAATATTATATTTTAACTTTAACAATTTGAATTTTATATAGGCAAGCATAATTTAAATGGAGATAAAAGCATGTATAATTTTTAACATAAAGATTACCTATAATAACTTTTAAAAAGTAGTAAATCTTATAGTGGTGCAATAATACCTGAAGATATACAGGGTGTCCCAAAAGGTATGGTCCAAAGTTTGGGATCATGTAGATTGGATAAAAGTAAGGTAACAACTAATACAACTTTTTGCTCTATGCCCCTTCTTTACCGAGCTATTATATTAACTCTTAAAGGTAACAATTGAAAATCTATTTTTTATTAATAACTTTTGAACGGCTTGTACGATCTGGAATTTTTTTTGTTGCTATAATCTAGCTAATAATTGTCTTGCATTAACTGCTATAAACATGCCCCGAAACCATTAAAGATACCAGGTCCGGACTATCAAATTTGTAAAAAACTTCAACATTTTTGCAGTGTTGTCATATTTAACATTTTGACCTTACTGGTAGATTCCCCTAAGTTTTCTATGGAAAAAAGGTATACTTTATCTTTATTGATAAGACTAGCGGTTTTCGCGTAAAATGCATTTAAAATCCTTATATATACCCTGGGGCTCTCAATAAGGTAATAAAGTGTACTTAAGGACTTACTATGAATCTTATGTCAAAGTCTACTACCAGAAGTCAATTTTCAGCTAAAAATTATAAATTAAAAGTTTAAAAAAAACTTAATTTTTTTAACAAAAAAAAAAAAAAAAAAACAATAAAACCATACAGCAAAGTAGAAACTTTATGATTATTAGTAGAATAACAAAAAAACTGCTATGCGTAAATTTAACTAAGCTATGTGTTCAAAGTGAGCACCCTGTACAGCTACACTTTTTCTTAATTTGCTAAGACATGCTCTTTGAACCTGTAACAACATGTTAGTATTATTCCTTATTGCAGCGCAATGAAACATATTTCTTTCTAATAAATCTTCAAATAAGATCAAGACGGCCACTTTCGCTTTAATTTATAATTTTCAGCTGAAAATTGATTCTGGTAGTATTTTTTGACATAAGATTCATAGGGGGTCCTTAAGTACACCTTATTACCTTATTGAGAGCCCCAGGGAATATCTTATCGAGAGCGCTCGAGTATATCTTAATGATTTTAAATTCATTTTACGCGAAAACCGATCGTCTAATTAATAAAGATAAATTATCCCTTTTTTCCATAGAAAACTTAGGGGAATCTACCAGTAAGGTCAAAATGTTAAATATGGCAACACTGCAAAAATGTTGAAGTTTTTACAAATTTGATAGTCGGCCTAGTATCTTTGATGGTTTCGGGGCATGTTTATAGCAGTTAATGAAGACAGTTATTAGCTAGAATTTATAACAAAAAAATTCAGATCGTACAAGCCGTTAAAAAGTTTTCAATAAATCAAATATCAATGTTACCTTTAAGAGCTAATAGCTTGAAAAGAGGCATAGAGACAAAAAAGTTTTAAGTTGTTACCTTATTTTTACCAATTCTATAATCCCAAACTTTGGACCATATTTTGGACACCCTGTATAAAATAGTATTTCTTTTTAATATAAAATAAATTATAGTAATGAAAGCCCAAATATTATATATAAACTTTATAAAATATTTTTGTTATTACATATTAGTTTTTTTTTGTTAAATAGTTTTTTTTTAACTCTTTGTGTCAAAAAACGGGTAGAGGTTATTATAGAGTTTTATTTTCTCATTCTTCCAATTAGTAAAAAGCTTAATTTATTTTTATTATCTGGGATACCCTAATGCCCTTTAAAATGCCCTAAAAGTATATGAAATAATTAAGAGTCCAATTAATGTATTTATTCCCTCTTCAAAAAAACTTAGTTGAAATATGACTGGGATAAAGTTGCGCTTGGCTGCTGCCAAAGAGTAAGGATATCGTTCAATTTTTAATTAACATTTTTCTTTTTATTTACCTAATTGCAAATACCTTACAAGTAAGCCATCGCGACAGACAGGTCGCGCTGTATGTATTAAATTTTAATATTTTTTTTCCTTAAGAAGGAGACTGGTGCAGCCATAGATTTTTGAATAGTAGAGATAACACAATAAACACAAACTTACGGTCAGACATTGGAAAAGGACGTAACGCGTAACTAAAGTCGATACTTATAATATTGTGGAAGAAATTATAGATTCAAAGTTATTTGGGATCTTCAGCATGGAGCCTTACGCTTTATATGGAAGATATTGTTGGTTACATTTCTGGCTTTGTGGTAAGGAGTTTAAAAAACTGTATGACTTGTGTGAAATGCACAAATTTATTAGAAACCGAAAGGCCTTTGTCTTAGTTACAACTAAGAAAAGCTTATGGAAAATTAATAAATGCTATCCCGTTAGTGGTAGAAATATGCCAAGCGAGGCGGGGGAAAATCTTTAGAATTGTACATAACAGAACCAGTACCTTTAATAAAAATATAATTAACTTAATGGATATGCTGGTGGTTTAAACCATTCGTACTATTTCCCCAAAAATATATAATTATTTTGAAGACCATCTTTTTGATGTTGGCATTTTTAATGATAACTGTTCAATGGATCTTACCAAATTAATCCTAATGAAACTCTTTAAAATTCGTATACATTATCGAACTAAAATCCTGGATAAAGCAAAAATAAATATAACGAGGAGTATAAATACCAAAACTATTTTATTTAGGAATGAGTAAGATAATATATAGGAAGGTATTCCAATCCTGCAATGCATAATCGGAAATGTTACAAGCGGTCGCGCCGCCACGAGTGTGTTTTGCAAAGTATTTTCATCCTTATTTTTATTATTGCGAAAGTTGGGATTAAAATACTTTAGTGTGCAAGACACATTCGTGTCGGCGCGGCTGCTTGACACATTTCTCATCATGCATTGCAGGATTGGAATACCTTCTTATATATTATCTTAGGAATAAGTAGATAATTTTTTATTCTTGTCTAATTTATTATATTTTATGTTATTTTTTGTGTACCTAATTATAATAAAAAGTATACCCAGTTTTTGTCTTTTTTTGATTAATTTGTGGCTCACATTATTCCGAATTTATAGGAGAAAAGTAATTTTGTTTAAATAACCAATGTACCAAAAACATTTTATGTTTTTTTTTAGAATAAAATATGTCGTAAATATTTATGTTGCTAATCAATATTTTTTAATAAACTAAAATGAAAAAGATCACCATAATTAAAACGATTTAAAAATTAATATTTTCAATAAATTTATGTCTAATCGAAACTTCTAACATAAACCATACGCCACTGCTCGAAACTGCAAGGCTCCGTACAATGTTGCCTTGATCTTTCCTAATTTATCTTCTATCGTTTTTCCCCTTATATAATTTTATTGATAATATATGGGACAAAACAAAGTGTCACTTATGAATGAAATGTTATTTCTTTTCTTTCTTTCGTCTGAGGGTGCAGCCTTCCTATAACGACGCTAAGGGTAACTAAAAAAGTATAAGTTCTAACTTGTCTTTGGCTTTACCCAAAGTAAAATCCTTATCCGGAATAAGTTTTATATGTCAAGGAAAACACTTACATAGTAACGCTTCTAGAAGAGCGCCATTTTTCTAAATAAAAAGGTTCTCATTTGCATTGAACTCAAACAAAAATAATAAACATTTATGTGATTGTGATGTAAGATGCTAATTTTAAACAGATACTTTTAAATTCATTAAGTGACAATTGACTTTGATTAGTGAAACGCAATTTGTAAAAATTTTACTTGATGTGTGCAATTAATTTTAAACTAAGAAATTAGTCAAAAATAAACAGTGTTTTATTCCAAGGGGGAATTCTAATCTCTACTGGTCCCTCGAGGGGAAACGTGTAAGCGTGCATGCCTATGCAAAGCTTTTTTATTTGTAGATAAACAAGGGCGTAGCCAGGATTGTATATAAGGGGGGCAGACAAAGAAAATCCTAGATTATATTGTTTGTTTTTATCGTTGTTTTTACTATATGAGTTTCACATGAGCAGTGGAGGTAGTAATTAAAAAAAATATATATGAAAATCAGAAATAGCTTGAATGAATGTGAGCGGCGATCGATGAAGGCGCACAACATTGGCTGATTAGTTGCCTCCCCTCACACGTCACCTCACACGCTGCTTTATCATCTTACTTAGTAAATGGGTCTTTGTTTTCGAAATCAAAGATTGTGAGCTGGTATGTAAGATTTACTGTTGCCTTTCATTTCCTTGCAGATCTTCTTTCTTTGAAAGCTTCTTCTGGTCCGTCCTGTCTTTTAATTCTATTAAATTTTAAAGTAAAGTTTAAAATGGCAGGCCCTTGACTATTACGTTTTTTTTTTAATTTGGGCTTTTGGAAGAGAGACAATTCGTTCTAATGGCATAATGTCCAAAATATTCTCCTCCTCCTAAAGTTATTTTTTGCTTATAATGTGTATACTTGTATGTATCTCTTCTAAATCGGACCCTTTATAAAAAATTGTTTTCACCTTTGGAGGATAACGTCTCCCACAACTCTTAGCATACTTATATCTTCACACAAGAAAATGGCCGTTCACCTTACTTGAGAGCGTCTTTGTCTTCTCCATAGACACACACATATATACAGGGTGTTTCCTTACTACGGTACGAAGCTTCAGGGTGACTGGCTTGGTCGTTTTAAGGAAAAAAGTTCCTATAAACATATGTCCGGAGTTGCTTTGTTTCTGAGAGAAGTTTAAAGAAAAAAACGGTATTTATAAAATATCATAAATATCCTAAAACCGATTTGGTAGAAATTTGGTACAGTTATTTGAAGTAATAAGGTGCTTATTTAGCTCTAACTAGATTGAAATTATTAGCTTCAGTGGCGTCTCAGTGGGCACCACAGCCATATTATTGACAAAAAAAAGTACATCAATGACTTTTTCTTATAGTTTTTATATTTTTAAAGATGAAGCAACTAAAAATACAACTTTTTACTCTCTTGTGTTTTCTTAAATTTTAGCTTCGTTTTCGAGAAAACAAAAAAAACCACATTAACTCATTCAAAAAGCTATCCATGGACAACATAAAATAAAAACCAAAAATAAAAAATAAACAATTTTCTAATAATTTTAATTTAGTTAGAGCTAAATAAGCACCTTGTTACTTCAAATAACTGCACCAAATTTCGACCAAATCGGTTTTAGGATATTTATGATATTTTATAAATACCGTTTTTTTTATATATGTTTATATACAGTAAAGCGCACCGTACTGCGAACATAGGAGGCTCCTGGGCGATTTTTGATGTACCCACCCTAAAATACCAATAAAAATTTGTGGCTTGTATTTCAATTTCCGTCTCGTTTCCTCACGTGGTTCATTTTTGGTTGGGACTGGGGGGGAGTGCGGTGATAAATTCGGAAGAATTATCTGCCCAGTTTAGTTCTGTACTACGTTTTTATTTTTAGTAAGAGGATGCAGTGTTTATAGGCAAGTAGCAGGAGCTAGCTAGCGTCAACCGACTTCGATCGGATTTCTTATCAGCCATAAATTTAAAATTAGTTGCTCACGGGACCGCAACGTTTGCTATGGTCTTAAGAACCAAACAGTTTTTCCTAATAAAATAATATAATTTTCTGAAATAAATAATGGAACGTAGAAGATATTCTTAAAAAAATAAATTAATGTGCATAAACCACCTTTTTGAGCCAAACAATAACCAAGATTGTCATAAAACGCCTTCTGACATTTTTTGCTAGAATGCTGAGGTTAATAATCCTAAAAGAATTTTCAATTTATAATTGCAATTCTTGTAGATTATTAGCCTATTCTCCTGGAAACCATAAATTTGTGATTTTACGTGACCCAAGAAAAAAATCATTGTTATTTTCCATTTCCATTACAGTTTCACAAAATTGCATTCGTCTAAAAATGATCATCAGAGAAAATTTCATAGGGTTTTTTTTACTTTGTAGGATCGGTATCCATTTTTTTTCAGCACTCTACCCACTGATCTTCTGCTCAAAATTTAAACCCGTTTTGGAATTGTATTAATGAAAATTGTAGGATTTTTAATAACATTGCCACTACCATAATTTCCTTCATTTTCCTTTCGTTGTTTTTTTCTGGACACTATCATGTTTGTGTTTTTTGGAGATAACAAAAAAATGTCAGAAGGTTTTTAATGACTCGGTGAATAGTGGAAATCTGGGAGTCGGCCTGGTTGGAAATAAATTAATAAATAATTCCCTAATTCCCCTAACAGGATTTTCACGGTGATACCATTTAATAATTTTAATTTTCTTCCAGTTCGTAAACATCCATTATTAATAAATATTATTTTATTAAAAAAAACTTTTGGTCGCAAATAATCGACACAGTAAAAATTTTAGCTGTCGAGCGTTCGATAGTAAAGAATTATTTCAGGAATAAACGTATTGAGTTGATCGCTTTGCCGGCCGACGCGGTCTTATGAATTTGTTTACCGAAAATTATTGATCGATAAGCAATGGGGCGGCGTTTTTAGGTACATCCAAAATGCTCCAGGATTGTCCTATGTTCGCAGTCCTCTGCGCTTTACTGTATATCTATCCTCCTACAGTTAGTTATTATACGAATGAGCACAAAATCGACAAATTATGAATGAAGGACACAAACATTGGCGCATGATATTTGTAGGATAGTATGAGCATGTTGTTATATAGGTAAATAACTAAAGGCGGCGACTGACTTGTAAGTAGACGTTGTAATGTAACATGTTACGGATCGAACATTCACGCAGTGAATATTGAAAATTGCGCCGTTCGCGGCGAGCTGCTCGCGCTCGCCGCTACTACATTGGGTTGTCGGTTTTTTCGCGAATCACTTTGAGGTGTTCGGCGCTAGACAATCGGTGAACTAGATTGTTCGTTGCGAGCGTATGAAAAGTCGTGGTTTTTTCCTATTTTGTTTTTTAAATAAAATTTACTTTTTGAGGTTTTGCATTATGTGCGAATCAGGATGCAGTGGGATCGTAAGAAAACCCTGCTTTTTATTGACAAATATATCATAATAATAAAATCGCCATGTTAACTTTTACTTTCACATTACGAAGTGAGGGAGAATAAATATAGTATCGGTCAAAAAAAATTATTAACTAAATCGGCTTAAAATGTTCAAAAACGTGTAAAAATCTAATTTGAGCAAAAAAACATCGGTTGGTCTGTCTTTCTGTCTGTTGGTTCGATAACTTTTGAAGGGATTAAGCTATTAACTTCAAATTTTGTACGCAGGTGGGTATCTATAAGAGAACCTTTCAGATTGTTTTTGAGCCGTCTTCGTTCAGGGGAAGGGGGTGAAATGGTGGGTTAATTAGCAAGATATAGTTTTTTTAAAAATTAAAAATTATTTAAAAGTTATATGTCTTTTGGTATACAAAATTGATTTTACTATATATATTTATATATATATATATATATATATATATATATATATATATATATATATATATATATATATATATATATATATATATATATATATATATATATATATATATAAATATATATATATATATATATATATATATATATATATATATATATATATATATATATATATATATATATATATATATATATATATATATATATATATATATATATATATATATATATATATATATATATATATTATATATATATATATATACCATTTCAACAAAACTGGTGGGGAACGGGGTAAAAAGAAGAGGTGTTAGTGGTTGAGAATTGTCAAAAAATCTTGTAATATGTCTTTTTAGGGGTTTTTGGTAAACAAATTTTATATATTTTTTTGTATGTCATTTTAATAAAAATTGGGGTGGTAGTAAAAAAAAGAAGGAAAAATCGAGTAATATGTCTTTTTTGTTTTTTTTGTATACGGATTTTAAAACAGTGATGTGGAAGTAATAAGTCTGTTCTCCGTCTTGTTGTCTGCTTCGGTACAAATTCGTTACCCACAAGCGTTTTTTTTCGTCTTTAAATAACAATAGCGTACTAGCAGAAATGCAAACGCGACCTCCATGTCTGACATTTTCGACGACACTGTGAAGACGAATGGTGGATCACTTGTGAACCGAGCATTTAAACGCAAATATTCGCTATGATGTGGTAATGAACTAAACGGGTTGCTGTGATGTAATGCCCGTAGCGAGCATTACATTACAACGTTCGGTTACAAGTCAGTCGCCGCCTTAACAATTGTGAAAATGACATCTTGTTAGTAACTAATATTTATTTATACTAATAAATTTAATATATTGCGGTTAAAGGACGTTTGAGGCGTCAATTATGCAGGATACATACATACATACATATTGATTATTGGATTTAGTTATATTATGTTTAATAAACTGCAAAGAAAACGGTTGGTTGTAAATTTTTAATACAATACCAATATAGCGACTGCAAGGTTAAAACACCGCTTTTTTTTTAATTTTTGCTAGATAAGTAAGTTGCAAGACACGTCAAAATGAAGCCCTTCTTGAAGTGTCAGCCGTTGCTATTATTTTTTTTACTTATGTACTGTGGTCGATATATTTTTAAATTATTACGCAGTAATATTTAGGTTTATTAACACGAACAATGTTTTAGTCTACCATCATGTAATGCAGTAAAGGAATCCTACTAAGCGTATATCGTCAAATACCACTGCAAAATTTGGCTTTTAGCGTCGTAGTTTGGCAAGACTTGTTGTGCAGTTGTTTTGCAATTGTGGTTTAATATTGCTGGACATGAATAAAACAATTTCATACACATAAACTTTCTTGAATATTATATTAGGTAAATGTATATATGTATTAAAATATTAAATATATCTTAAGTAGTACAACAAAAAAAAATAATTAAAAATGTTTGCTCTAAAAGTATTTAAACCTAATCCATTTTTTTAATTATTATTTTATCCACGGACAAACAAAGTATTTTTTGGATTATATCACTTAAAAAAAAAGTATATAAGGCACAATAGCTTATAGTCCCGGAGCCAGGTAATTATTTGGTTTTTTCCTCTTATGCGATAATTAGTTTTGTTGGGGAGTTGAGCGGCGGTTGCCTCACAAACATACAGAAAAAAATATATTTAGTCATTTTTCCTAACTAAAAACTTGTTAAATTGTAGTTTACTCAATATCTTAAAAAAATAATAATAAACACCTGACTATATATACATAGGCTGGTCGCTCGAACATAAAAAAAATGCTTTCAACGATTTTCTTTCAAATAAAAATTTACCTTATTATAGCTTATATGCAACTATGGAAAAATATATATAAATAAATATATATATATATATATATATATATATATATATATATATATATATATATTATATATATATATATATATATATATATATATATATATATATATATATGTATATATATATATGTAAGCTGGCTGTATCTTTGAAACAAAACCGTCAGCAGGAGTTAGGCGGGAGCATCTATTGCCTATTTAAATGTAAAATTTTATGTATTCAGTAATTTTCTCCCAACTTAAAACTTGTGTGTGAAGAAAAAAATCAGCTGACTATACCATGGTGCATTTAAGGTCAGCTGGTCGCTCGAACATAAAAAAATATACAATGGAGTGATAATTTAGAAAAACATGATCTTTAACATTTTTCCACAATTTTTATTTTTTACATTTTATTTACAAAAACTCGACATGTTTCGCAACACTGTTGCTTCTTCAAAGGAATTAAACTAACTACAAACTAAAGACTATAACTAACCACTAACAAGTATAAAGGTTTGAAATAAAAAGGAACTTAATGAACGTGTAACAGGTAAGCAGGTAGATATTTACAATGAAAAAACCCTAATTATTATATTCACCTACTAACAGAACAAATTCAATAGAGGAGAAGAATTTAAGTCAATTATTCGTTGAAAAGATTATTGGAATTTTTAAACACGGATTCTAGCAAATTTAATTTGAGGCTTTTGTTTTTGCTATGTAGAATGTCATAAATAAAATTAAATAAATTTTGTTCTTCAATTAAATGGTTTAAATATCTAGAATCATTTTTGTTTTTTAACAAAACTAGAGTAATGTTTATTTACACGTTAATCAAAATTCCTACCCGTTTGTCCTTTGTAAATTTTAGGACAGTCTTAAATTACACTTTAATTTATAAATACCAGATTTCTGTCTTTTATTGGTTTAAGTTTAATCGTTTTTAATATATTTCCCCAAATTATTAATAGATTTAGGGACAACATTAATGTTTAAGTTTTCTAAAGAAATTACCTATGTTGCTACTAATATGAGCTTAGTATGTAACTTTGTAACTATTTTCTGGCCCTTTTACGGTGGAAAAAAAACTTGATTATTGTTTTTTATACAATTTTTTGTTTGACATTTTATTGATTGTTTTGGGAGTGTGTCCATTATTTACTGCAATTTGTTTATTTATATTTAATTCCCTTCGGGATCACTTTACATTATACTGAAAATAAAAGACAATTTGTGTTGTACTGGATGACATGAAGTATTATGAATGGTTATATCAGTATGAGTAGGTTTGTGGAAACAGCAAAATAATATTTATTATTAATTTTATTGAGATTAGGTCAAGAAAGTCTATTAAATTATTGCGCTCTTTTTTATTGTAAATTTTGTGTTGTCATGTATGCTATTTATAAAATCTAGAAAAATACCTTGTTGTCTCTCAGTGCTCGTAAAACATGCCAAAACATCATTTATACCAAAAAATAATTTTTTCAAAAAAAGGATTTTTAGAAATAATTGATTCTATAAAATCTATAAAGATTTGTGCTTGGAAGTGACTTAAAAGGTTACCCAGGAAGGCCTTTCTTACTTGTATACAATTTATTATATAAACTTAAAACAGTTCAGATCTAAACAGGCCTCTAAGGCATTAATTATTTCTTGTTTTTAAACAAATTATCATTTTTATTTATTAAAAGTTTTTCAACGAGTTGTACGGTGTCACTTGAGGAAACTGGGGAATTAATTTTGGCAGAGAAGTTAGTATTAACATTAATAAGGTTAATTAGGTATTTGAAAAGTTTATACGAAGAAGCTAAGACAAATGAAACGACAGGTCTTATCGGATTGCTAATTTTATGAATTTTTATAAGCGAATACAACTTAGGAAGCAAAGGATTCATAAGAGTTATTTTGCGTAGATCCTTTTGAGAAAACAAACTCTTACAATTTTTTAATATATTTTTAATTATTTTTTTAAATTTATTCGTGGGATCTGTTTTTAATTGTATATATTTAGTTGGTTCTAAGTAATCTAAGGTTTTTTGAATATAATCTGTTTTATCAATAGCTATTACCATATTGCCTTTGTCAGCCTTGGTAAATACAATGGTTTCAGAATAATTTTTTTTTGATTTCATATTTCATACTTTAAAAAAGTTTCTTTCATAAATTTTGTTTTTATTGAAGTTAAAGATTTATATTTACATTTAATGTTATTCAGAGTGTCTTTGAGCGCTAAGTCTATGTCAAAACTAAGAATTTCTACGAAATTAATATGATTATTTTAAATATTATGTTTAAATTTTTTTAATAACTTTATTTTTTTAAGAAATCAGTTGTACCTAAGTTTACAAATCCACTGTGAAATTTATGGTCAGAAAAAGTGGTTTAACAAGTTTTTAATTTTATTGTTATGAATTTAAAAGTATTAATTTTAAGCCTTTTTTTACTGGAAGGGGAAAACACACCGGACATAGAAAAGTGAAATTCGGTGAGAGAGAACTAGAATACTCCAGTACAGCCAAGTATCTTGGAGTGATACTAGACGACAAGCTGAATTGGAGAGCACATCTTGAAATGGTAGCGAAAAAGGCCACAGGATCGCTATGGCTCTGTAGAAGAGTCGCAGGGCGGGACTGGGGACTTTCTCCTAAGGTCATGAAGTGGATATACAAAGCAGTCATCAGGCCACGGATACTGTATGCCTCCGTGATATGGTGGCAACGCACGGAACTTAAGACGGCACAGATAATGCTGAAACACATACAAAGAATGGCGATGAGAGGAATAACTGGTGCAGCACCCACTACTCCGACGGAATCGCTGGAGATTATTACGGGGCTCCCACCTCTCCATATAATGATCAAGGCCTCAGCAAGGGCAGAGCCACTAAGACTGCAGTGTGGAGGACGGTGAAGGACGAGGGGGCACTGTAACATCATGGGCTAAGTGAGAACTGTGGCTCTTTCGATGAAGTAGGACAGCATGCCCGCAGTAATCCACTTAGACCTCATGCACAAGGTGGACATGGCATCGGCGAATAACTGGGCTCACAAACGCTGTGGGTCACCAAGCGGAGGAACAGTTATCTATACAGATGGCTCGAAGAAAGGAGGCCGCACAGGCTTCGGTTTCTATGTAGAAAGGACGAACTACAAGTTCTATGGAACAATGGGAAAATATGCAACCGTATTTCAGGCGGAAGTTATGGCAATAGCCAAAGCCATGTAATACTGCCTTAATAAAAGATACAGGGGAAAAATAACTATATGTACTGACACTAAGGCAGTGATCGGAGCGCTAACAAATACAGTGCACAGATCAGAACTTACGAACAGATGTCGGGAAGCAATTAATAAGCTAACGAAAACCGCTAGAGTCACCCTGCAATGGGTTCCTGGACACAAAGGGATTTCGGGGAATGAAATGGTTGACAAACTCGCCAATTTGGGAGCTAAGGACAATGGACCTGAATATACCGTGGGAATCTCTTACAACACGGATATGACGGAGATAGCAACATGGATAGAGAAACGGTTCGCTAAGAACTGGAAAAAGACAAAAGCCAGACAATCAAAGGCTATTATTGGGGAAAAACTATGAAAGGACCTACCGATGAACATAAAGGACTTCAATAGGGTGCAAATGAGAAACCTGACAGACATACATGTCATTGTAGAAACAGACACTATCTCAACAAGATTGGAAAAAGCGACACAAGCACATATAGATGGTGTGGAGAGGGAAGAGAGAACGCCATACATGTACTTAGAGATTGTCCAGCACTAGGGCACGTCAGGGGGAAATGTCTAGGTACGGCATGGCTGGACCTAAATGACATAAGATTCCTACCACTAACAGGACTCGCATCACTAGTGAGGAAATTGGGGCTCTAGTAAGCAAAACGACAGCACCATATCAGTGTAAAAGGAATGCATACATAAGGGGATAGTACAGGGTGACGGAATCTTATATGCTTAAGGGTTGGTGTAAAGTATAATGGGCTTAGGCCTCAGTGCTCAGGGCCCCAGCGAGGGAACTCACCACGCTACAATAGATAGATAGAAGCCTTTTTTCTGAGTTGGGTATTTTTTATTAATAATTTAAATTACTTTCTCTTTCGTATCTCTATCCAAAACAAGAAACCCTATTAAGTGTAATTAAAGTAATAATTCTGTATGCACTACTTTAAGGTAAAACAGCGTCTTTTTTTTCTACTGATAGCCCATTTCTTAAACCAGTTGTAGATCCAATCTGCGCTGCTTTGCCAGTATACTTATAGTTAGTTCTAAGCCTAATATACTTGGGAAAGACACCTTTAATTCAATACTGACTAAAAAACCACAAGTTTTGTTTAAAAATTGCCATTTTTAGTATTAATTAAAAAATATCTAACTTAAAGAAAAAAGCTTTAGACTCTTACTTGTAATTCTATTACAATAAAATTAATACCTTATTAAAATACTTTTTTTGACCATAAATTCCACAGTAGATTTGTAAACTTAAGTCCAATTGATTTCCCAAAAAACGAAGGTTATTGTTTATAAAAAGATTTTAAGCATAATATTTAAAATACTAATATTAATTTTATAAACATTCTTGGCATTGACACAGACTTAACGCTAAAGGATACTTTGAATAACAGTTACTATAAATATAAATTTTCCACTTTAATAAAAAACAATTTATAAAAAAAACTTTTTTAAAACAAAAAACAAAATCTATAAAACGAATTAAAAATAAATCTGATAACATTGTATTTACAAGGCTGATGAAGGCAATACGGTAATAGATACTAATAAAACAGATTATATTCAAAAAGCTTTAGATTTCTTAGAACCAACTAATTACATACAATTGAAAACAGATCCCACAAATAAATAGCATAAAATAAATAAAAATTTATTGGAAAAATGTAAAGGTGTGTTTTCTTAAATGGATCTACGCAAATTAACACTCATGAATCCGTTACCTCCTAAGTTATATTCGCTCATAAAAATTTATAACATTGGGAATTCGATTAGATCTGTGGTTTCACTTGTCTCAGCTCCTTCGTATAATCTTCTTAAATGCTTAATTACCCTTTTTAATAGTAATACCTATTATTCTTCAAAATACGCTTACTCTTACGGTTAATAAAATTAAAGATTTAACTCTACCAAACAAAGCTAAACTTGTTTATTTGAAGTAAATAATTTCTTTTCTAGTATTCCCTTTAGTAACACCGTAAAACTTGTTAAACAACTTTTGATAAATAAAAATGATAATTTACTTAAAAAAAAACAAGAAATTATAGGCCTGTTAAAAACAGAACGAATTTTAGTTTAATGATAAATTGAATACAAGAGAGAAGGATCTTATGATGGGTAATCTTTTGAGTCCTTTTCCAGTAGAAATCTTCATGGAATTTATAGAATTAATTATTTCTAAAAATCCTCCTTTTAAGAAATGTATTTATTGGTATAGATATGTCCATGATATTTTGGCATGTTTTACGGGCTCTAAAAGACAACCAGATTATTTTTTAAACTTTATAAACAGCATAAACGGCAACATAAAATTTACAATAGAAAATGAGCGCAGTATCCTTGCTTGACCTAAGTTTCAATAAAATTATTAATAAACATGATTTTTCTGTTTTCCACAAACGTACTCATACTGATATTACCATTCATAACACTTTATGTCGTCCAATCCAAAACAAATTGTCTTTTATTTTTGTATGATTCATCGATTAATAACATTACCCTTAAACAAAGTTAACTTTCAAAAAGAATTAAATATAATTTAACAAATAACAGTAATAATAGATACACTCCCAAATTAATCAATAAAATGTTAAACATAAATGTATATAAAAAGGTTTTAAATCTAGTTTTTTCCACTTTAAAAGAACTAAAAAATTATTACAAAGTGATTACATACCTAGTTAATATAAGTAGTAAAATAGGTAAGTTCTTAAAAACCTTAAACGTTAATTTTGCCTTTTAATCTACTAATAATGTGGGGAAATATATTAAAAACAATTAAACCAAAACAAATAGAGAACAGAAATTTGGTGTTTATAAATTAAAGTGTAATGACTGTCCTAAAATTTACATAGGACCAACGGGTAGGAATTTCAATCAACGTGCTAATGAACAACACTTTAGTTTTGTTAAGAAGAAAAAAGATTTTAAATACTTCAACCATTTAATGGAAGAACAACATTTATTTAGTTTTAACTATGACATTTTAAATAGCAAAAACAAAAGCATACAACTAAATTTGTTAGACTCCATGAAGATAAACAAGCTTAAAAATTCCACTATTTTTTTTAACGATTAATAAGACTTAAATTCTTCTTTTTTATTAAAAATGTTCTGTTACTAGGTAAATATGGAAATTATGTTTTTCTCATTGTAAATATATAGCTGCTTACCTGTTACACGTTCATTATTTATTATTTTACACCTTTGTACTTGTTAGTGGTTAGTTATAGTCTTTAGATGCAGTGAGTTTAACTCCTTTAAAAAACAACAGTGTTGCAAAACAAATTGAGTTTTTGTAAATAGAACTTTAAATATAAAAACTGTTAAAAAGTGTTGAAAATTATTTTTTTCTAATTTATCAATATATTGTTATAATGGAATTCCACTAAGTAATAGCCAAGTTAAAACAAGTTAAACAAATTAAACTTTAAATGATTCTTCTTAACTAAAAATTTATCTGATGATACCTTATATGTAACTATGGATAAATATATATGTCAGTTGGCTGTATCTCGGCGCAAAAACCGTCAGCTGATGCTTGAAAAGTTATTATGCAGGAGTTAGGCATCTAGCAGCTATCGTCTATTTTAATGCATCAGCAGTCTAATTGCAGCAGTATATTAACAATTACTTTACAAATTTTCGTCTGGGAAAAAATTACATATCTTAAATTATTTTTGTTATTTCTAAAAAGCAAAGCAAGTGTTAAATCTCATTTACATGGGCATGCTGTAATTATTTAAAAATTAAAAATCAATTTTTTTGTCTAAATAAAAGAAGAAGTATAAAATAAGTAGGTACTGGAAAAAATAAGTTAAAGGAAAAAACACCAATTAAACCAAATTGTTAACAACACAAAATAGGTATAAAACAACAACCTAAAAAAAATAAATTTTGCTTTCTAGCTTTTTTCTACATTAATCACATGGTGGCAAGATTTTTAGTCGAAAAGTGTGTTTAACAAGCATTACTATAGTGACCATTAAACACTAAATAAAAATGTCCAATGTGACGACTTCTTGCGTCTTTTGAAAAAAACAAAAAATACTTATTTAAATTCATTCAATTAAAATAATATAATCAAGTGCAGTGCTATATTGATTGTATGTAAAAATAATAAACTAGCTGGACACGAAATTGTACTTCCTACACAACAAAATGATTTTCAGCTACACCACAGTGAATGTTATCGATGCTTTACGGCTTTGCCACCGAAGAATCGGAAAATAATAGCAGCATCAGAAGCATCTTTTTTAAGCTTACCGTATGTATCAGTTAGATTTTAATTTTTATCAGAATCATCTAATGTAATCATCGTTTGGTATTTTAATATTTGCCTCCTGTACAACTTAATTATATTAAGATAAGTAAACCTTCAAAATTAGAAATCACACTATATAATTTGTCACGCTTTACGCATGTATTATATACAATTATTTGTTAAATGGTATATGAATGCGTACACTACTAATAATAATGTGATCTAATAACAGTAGTAATTATATGTAATTCCATTGCACTAAAAATAAAATTATTTTTTTTGACAATCGACATGCAGAGGCAAGTGAAATCACCAGTACCGGCAAGGCTTCGCCCACCGAGAACATCGACTTCAGCGAGGTTAATCTAGATCCACAGGTTCCCGAAAACCTTAGCTGATCCGGAAGCTTCAGAACTTATCATCAGATCAAAAGTACTTTTTTCATAAAAATTGATCTATACTACAATTTAAAAAAAAATTGATTCGCGTTTTACAAGAAACATACGTGCAGAAGCTTACCATATTGTTGACAAGTGTGTCGCTGAAAGTATTATTCGTTAAAAACGGTCTTTTTTTAAAATGTTTAAACGATATGTTAATTAAACATTAAAAACAACCAGCAAGATGTGTCAAAGTAAAGTTTGGTACGGTTGTGATACGGTCATTGCTGCAGCTACAGTACATTAAAGGGCCTTGAGACTAAGGCAACATTTACTTCTTGTGAGCTCTCCGAAATTTTTTAGAAGGTATTCACGAACATCTTGCTTTTATACTGGCGTTGCATTTGATAACTATGATCGTTTCGTCGAAACGAGAACCGGTAACAACACGCTTCAGGATACCGTAGGTATAATTTTTCAGATAGAAGATAATAATACTCTTAGCGAAAAAATGCCTGAAAACGACAAAATATAGTCAAATTTTTAAATTAAGAGTTCTAACATAGATGAACAAGTACTTACTATTTGAATTCGACAGGCACACCGATATGGGTTGGATATAATAGCTTATTGCATAAAGATCCGTTTTCAAAGCACATTATTTGTGAATGTGAATGTAATGAATCAGAATGTGTAAGTAAGTTTAACTTTTGAGAAGTTATTTAATTATCTTGAAATATTTAATATTATGGTGGCTTACTTTAAGGCAGTGGGTAAATTTATTGATAACCGTGGCCTCACAACCATCCTGGTAAAAAAAATTGCTCGCCAACGGATCAGCCCCCCCCCCTTTACTAGTGGCAAACATTTTAATAGATGCAAATCTACATCCCTAGATTGCGTCAGCATTAAAAAAGTTACACTTTGAAAACTTCTTTTAACAAGAAGAAAATAAATTTGCTTGATGCATTTTAGATTTATTTGGTGCAGTTTTTAAAAACAAGATCGTTTGAACCCGCAATAGATCTAACTGCATTAACGGAACTATTTCAAAAATATAAGCAACTTAAATACAAACATTAGAAGGCAAGCATGGTAAAACAGCTAATATTACATACTTTTTTCATAAAATTTGATCTATACTACAATAATAAAAAAAGAAAAATTTGATTCGCGTTTTACAAGAAACGTCCGAGCAGAAGCTTACGATATTGTTGAGAAGTGTGTCGCTGAAAGTATTGTCCGTTAAAAATGGTCTTTTTTTTGAAATTTTTTAACGATATGTCAATTAAACATTAAAAACAACCAGCAAGATGTGTCAAAGTAAAGTTTAAAATCATATAATTTAAAAAAAGGATTACTAAAAAGGTTCTCCAAAAATATTAGTATGATCTGCTTTCAAGATCAAATTCTTATTAAATGTTTTAGAAATATTATAATTAAGAGTGAAGTGAAAAAACATAATATTTTAGAGGCAGCTGCATGTATTTTACACAAAGAAATACGTTAAATTCTGTATTAAAAATTACCAAACAGTTAAAAACAAAAGATAAAATAGACGGCAAATTTAAAGTACCAGAAACATGAATTTTTATACAAAATTTGTTTGTAGTCATAATTATCGACAAAGGCAAAATGAAGGAACCAGAAGGCTAGCTATATCGTTTTACGAAGATTTGATTTATGATGTTTTTAAAGGCCAAATTAAATTATCAAGACACATTTGCTTGGCATGACGTTAAAGGGCTTAACTAAAAGTAAAAATATCATTGACATTGTTAATCGGTACGGTCATTGCTGTAGCTACAGTACATTAAAGGGCCTTGAGACTGAGGCAACATTTACTTCTTGTGAGATCTCCGAAATTTTTTCAGAAGGTATTCACGAACATCTAGCTTTTATACTGGCATTGCATTTGATAACTATGATCGTTTAGTCGAAACGAGAACCGGTAACAACACGCTTCAGGATACCGTAGGTATAATTTTTCAGATAAAAGATTATACTGTTAGCGAAAAAATGCCTGAAAACGGCAATGTATAGTCAAATTTTTAAATTGAGCGTTCTAACATAGGTAAACAAGTACTTGTAAATATACAGTCAAACTTATTGAGTGTATGCTGCCACCTAAATCATTATTGGAATTAAATACGGTTAATCTTCAATCAGTACGGCACATCGATTTTGCATAGGTTCTATCACACTATTTGAATTTGACAGGCACACCGATATGGGTTGGATATAATAGCTTATTCCATGAAGATCTGTTTCCAAAGCATATTATTTGTGAATGTGAATGTAATGAATCAGAATGTGTACGTAAGTAAAACTTTTGACAATTTATTTATTCATCTTGGAATATTCCATATTATGGTGGCTTACTTTAAGGCAGAGGGTAAATTTATTGATAACTGTGGCCTCACAAACATCCTGATAAAAAAAATTGCTCGCCAACGGATCAGTTGACGGGTTTACTAGTGGCAAACATTTTAATAGATGCAAATATCTACATCCATTGATTGCGTCAGCATTAAAAATGTTAGACTTTAAAAAATTCGTTTAACAAAAAAAAAAAATTGCTCGATGAATTTTAGATTTATTTGGTGCAGTTTTTAAAAACAAGATCGTTTGAACCCGCAATAAAACTAACTGCATTAACGGATCTATTTTAAAAATATGAGCAATTTAAAATGCAAATATTAGAAGGCAAGCATGGTAAGACAGCGCAGTATTATGATGCATTTAAGATTACTTATTTAAAATAGTAAATTTATTTTTTGTATTTAATCAACAAAATTATGCTTGTAATTTAGTAAAATACCTAGATAACCTAATTTAAGTTAACAATACTTATCCAGGATTACGTTACCTTTGAAAAAGCATCACTTGGTAAAATGCGGACAAAAAACCTTTCTCAAAGCAGCCGATTGATCTGACTCTTGAACAGACAATTATAGCTGATGCTGCGAATAAACTGACTGAAATTTCGCACATAACTAATTCAATTTCAGCTAAGCAGCAATGGTGTCGCAGTCATACCATCCGTTCAACAATTATCAGTCATGCAATGAAGAAAGATGGACTAAGAAAAGTGTGACCGTTGATCTTAAAAATAGCTGAATATAAAAAATACAGCACGTCTTCATAGATTCATTAATAGCATTACACATAATATTAATCCGGTTAATGAAAATTATACAATATTTCGACTGGTGAAGCAGCACCTCAGCAAGTGAAAATTTCTTGCTTGATGTTAAAAAAGAGGTTTTAAAAAATAAGTAGATTTTATTGTTACTTCGTAAATGAACCAAAAAAAAATTGGGCAAGTTATTTCAAGCATAATTTGCCATACTTTCGTGACTAAGAACAAAAAAGTTGTGATTGCTCGAGAAAACATGAAATCTGGTTTATTCGGACAACTACTTTAAATTTCTCCAAAAAAAACTGGATTTAGATAAAGTTATAACTTACCCATTAACACCAGTACGACTGTGTCTCTGTCACCTTGACGACACCATTTGCAAAATACCAAAGCCGGCATGGCTTTATTAGAAAAATATGAGCATTTTAAGCCACCTTAAAATACAGATGATATAATATATGAAAAATACTTTATGTTACATTAGATGAAAGATGTACTACTTAGCTTTAAAAATATTTTAAAAAGGTGCTGCAAATGATATGTGCAAACAGAGCTAAGATCATCGTCATTGCCTTTGATTGATACATTTCTTCGTCGACCAATTGCGAAAAAAATACTTTTCAGTTGAGCTTTAGAACATTAAATTTTAAGAAGCACTAGTACAGTTTTTTGTTAAAAACTTTAAAAAGGATTATATGTGGTCATATATTGACGATAAAACTATGTATGTAAATGCAGACGCTTGTTATAAATACACCGTAACTGGTTTATAACTCGTAAAAAAATTTAGAAAAAGCACTTTTATGTCCGGCGCACGAAGAAGCGGATACAAAAATGATTTTCCATATTTGCCAGAGTAATAATGCAAACATGACAATTCGTTGTTCCGACACTGACGTAATAATTATTATGTTAGCCAACATGATTAATACATCAGAACATATATACGTTC